>JAMKCH010019537.1:0-21618 GCA_023653785.1 Ophioderma brevispina
ATGCCATGGGCTCTACCGATCAATTTGATTGCACCATATAACCTGTGAAGCAATTAGCCAATCACAGACATGGTAAGAAAAGAGGTTCATACAAATATGGAGGGTCTATTTTGATTGGTACTCAGATGAGCATTTTTATTATTACCCTTCTCCGAAGGGGGGGGTGGTACCACCCCCCTTCAGGTTTTTTCCCCCTTCTAAAACCCCCTTTTTTGGTGCCAAATTATTTAATGTAATTGTCAATTGTCATTCCGCTCCTTTTAATCCAAAAACAAACATCCACCGTGGCATAAGGTGAGATACACGGTGATCCCAAAGTGAATAGAATAGGGGGGGGGGTGGTAACCCCCCCGCCCCACCCTCCACCCCCCCCAAACCCCCCCCCCCCCCATATTTTTTACCCCCCCCCCCCCCCGCCTCGGAAGAGAAATACCAACAGCCTAACACAACACAGAAACATCACAGAACTTGATTTTGGTACCAATAGATAGCTATGGTCCGCCTCTTTTTCCATTTGAACCAAATGAGTACCAACATGCCTAACATTACGTCACAATGACGTCATAAAGTTTGGCTGTCAGCAACCGGCCATTTTCCATTGACCACAGACATTGAAAATTCAATTTTTTGCCAAAGGTTAGGAAATCAGATTTTCATGCGGTTTTTGCTCTACTTGATGGGAAATGAGCTAGTTTTATATAATGACATCCATTTTTGAGTTCATACTAGGGTGTTTGAGTCACTACAATGCGAAATATCAATTTTTCCACCCATATTCAGTATTTTCGTACTTTCCTCAACATATGACGTCATGGTGACGTCATACTGGGATTTAGTACTTATTTTGGTACCAATGGAAAGAAGAAACCTAAGCTAGCCTTTGTTTCAAGTTACATGATCGGGTGTTCATTAACGAACATCACAGGGGGTGTTAACCACCCCCCCTTTTGGCAATTTTGTTACAAAATGGCTCAAGGTAGACGAGGGTTAAACAATGTATCCCAATCAGAGATCACCGTGGAGAAGGGTAGTAGGGGGTAGCAGAAGCACAGAATGCACCTTTAAAAGACCAAGATGATTAAGACTGAGATGGTTTCATGGCCATATGTGCATTACCCCCCCAAAATAATTTAGTTAAGGTGCATTTTGTGATTCCAGCACCTTCAGTTTTTATTCCATTGGTCGCTAGATATCCTTGAGGAAAGCTTATGCACAAAATTTGAGTTTGATTCCAATCTGCGGTTGTTGTGTTGATCAATTCTTTGTTTTCCCACCGGTACCATCGCCACTTGTGCTGTAATTTCTGTCCGTTTACGGACCAGAAAATTCAAAAAGCGCGATTTCTGTACAATACGACAAATTTTTCACGTCATAGTTTTGGTATAACACATGGATTACTAAGGCTAACGGTTCAGATGATTAAAATCTCACTTTTTTTCAGGTAAGTCGGGGGGACAAGGTTGTTATCACGACATGCCCCTTTACATTTGCCATAATTTGTATTTCTTTTTTAATACCTAATCACTAATTGGACATGAAACAGGTATCACCGAAACTTATGTGGTTTGTTTTTTCTTCTCCAACATTTTATAGATTCCTTTATTTAACCTAAATCTACTTCCAATTTCTAAGTTTACAAAAAGACGAACTACGACAAAAGCCACTACGTACTAATAACGCTTCCCTCACTACAATCCTATCTTCTGACTTCACTCTGGCGATGTTGTTGCCTACTCTACTCAACATGGCATCCTGTTTGTCTGGTGTCAATTCCTGGGGACAATCATCCCATCTAGCTTCGATGGTCTCCGACCAGCTTGAATCAAATTCTCTTGATTTCATATCTTCAAGATCGACATCTCAATACCAAGCTGTACAGTGAGAATGAAGGCGACATCTTTGTATGGGGCGTTGTCATTTCGCAGTAGCTGTGGAACAGGAGAATTGAGCAGGGAGGAAGATAGTCCAGGTTGTGGACAATGGCACTCCTACTGTGTGCTTCAAAACCAGTCTTCAGGTCCTGGGCAGTTTTCATTTTAGCTTGGTCCGAATTCATCTCAATGTATGTATTGCCTTTGATGACGATTGGATTGCGGGAAGATTGGAATACGTCGTCAAACATGGCTGCCACTTTGGTTGCAAGGCAACGCAATGTTGTCACAGACTCAGATGTTCCGGCTAAAAGAACCACTACTGGGCGTTCGAGAATGGGAGGATCCATGATGTGACTTAAGGAGGCGCCTCCGAGAACATTCCATAATCTATCGCTCTGTGAGGGGAACTGTACTTTGAGTTTTTCCAAATGCGATTTCAACCGAGATCGCCTTGTGGATGGAACACTAGATTGACATCTTCAAACTTGAGTATAGCTGCAACAGCAAGAGCACTTATGATGACAAGACCGAGTACAGACACCAAAATTTGTCTCTTGACTGATTTTTGGAAGGCTTCCATGACTTCTTCTTTGCTTTGGTGTCTTTTTCGTTTTGGGATTGGCCTTAGCTCTCTTCCCACACCACTAGTCAATTTATCTCTCCTTTCCTTGGAAGTATATTCATCTTTTATGGGAGATATTGTGCCAAAGTTAGGCTCAAAGCCATGCTCAAAGTCAGGCATTGTACTATCAGGTTCATCATCTCCTGAATAGACTTCGCCTTCAGGAAGCTCTGATCTTTCGAGGTCAGGTTGGTCCAGATGTGTTCTGTCAAGGGTACTTTCTCCATGAAGTCTCTTCCGGACACCTGCAAAACTAACATTGTTGGTACTAAGAGAATGTGTCTCTGTTGGAGTGTATGAATTGTGCACCTCTTCATCCTGATACTTGCTTTGGTTTTGGTCCTTATTTGGTAATTTTAACTCATCAGAACTTTCACCACTACTATAAAAGCTGACTCTGTTTTTACTTTCATCTTCTATTGGTGTCTTTCTTTTTGAAGCTTTGGAAGGTCTAGCTTTTGCACTCTTCTTAGGGGTAGTGTTCTTTTTGGCTTTACCTTTCCTTTTTGGCATTTCATTATCCAATACCTCATCTTTTTGCTGCTGATCTTCACTGTAACTGACCTCCTTTCGGGTCTGAAAGTGTTGAGCCGTCTTTCTGACCTGGTTTTGCTGGCATGCTTTCTATCTGACTTGACCTTTAAACCTTGTGGGACCTACCGGTTTTAGGGTAAAACACCAGTAATACAGGACAAAACCATTAGCAAACAATCTCAAGCTTGTGATGGAAATAAAATAAAATAATATTTCTATTGATCATTATGAGGTGAAACTTGTGGTGACCAAAGAACATGCCCGATGAGTAGATTACTTATTCTAAGGAAGTTGAATAAAAGCAAGCTACAACTTAACTAATTAGAAAGAGCCCCACCAAATAACTACAATATATATATCATACCCAATATTTCTATCAAACAGAGTCAGAATCATATGTAACTGCCAAAAAATTGTTGTTTCCCCTTTTAACAGAATTGTTTTTTTTGGTACTTCCTAATATTTTATAATGGAGATCTGTTGTTGCAATTTATTTTTAGAGAATGTCAGGGGGGCATGGGTGGCTTTTGCCCCTCCAATTTTTTGTCCCCCCCAATTGTTTCTTTCCCCTTAGTTTTCCCCCTGGCATGAGGAAAATGAGGGAATTTTTGGCAAAATTTGGCAACTTTGGGCCCAAAATCCCGAAATTTGGGAAAATCACACATTTTTGGGGTCCAAAATTGGTTTAAAATCCCCAAATTATTTGATACTTTCCCCCACAGAATTCACTTTTGCCCCCCCCCAAAAAAAATTCCACTCCCCCCCCAAGAAAAAAATAGGTCTGGGTTGCGCACCACTGATTCAGACATGAAAGCCAATGTGTGACGGAATAAGTGCGATGGTGGTGGATTTACCTTCATTGACACATGTTTGGCTGATGCTAGCCTTTTAAAACATGCTTTGCACACCAGACATTTGTTCAAAAGTCTAGTGATGGCTGATATCTACCAATGCAATATTATTCCCCCCCCCCCCCCCACACACACCCACCATTAATGAGTGAGCTATGAAGACGTACAGGCTGGTCACTTACTAACAGCAAATTTTGACAAATATGCTAGTGCTTTTGGAAGCTGCATTCTCCTTTCCCAACCTCTGTGCAATATGTGATGTGGCATGAATTTCTTTTTCCAAGGTAGAGGCTAAAAAAGGCCCTTAGCCATTCAATTTGCATTGGATTACATTGAACCTCTGACCTATTTGGTCCCATGAATGGTCACATAAAAACCTATTTATTGCCACTGTCTTATTGTTTGCTTTCACTTTTTTAGGAAAGTATTACAACTTTTATTTTTTGTGACCTTGGTCCAACTGAAAATGGACCTTTTGGGCTTGTCACCATTTTGACCTTGTTTATTCTAAAACAATATGTCCGTATATAGCAACAAATTACATTTGGAAGTCCTATTCCGACAAGTGAGATATTTTGAATACGTTTTAACAACATTGGCACAGTGTTAATTTTATTACCCTGTAAAACCTTAATTAATCTTTTTCCTGTGGAGACCGATCAATAAATCTGCACTGCTCCAACAGCCAGAACTCTTTCTTTTCTTTGCCGCGTGCACTAATCTCTGTACCAAACTTCATTTTTGCTGGCCTCCAGAGAGGCCAGCTTAGAGAGCCGATTGGAAATGACCTTTGACCCGTCAGCTCGAAATATTTTTACCAATTAACAGCAGCAAAGTAATCACTGAACATCATTTCCCCAACAAATGGATTTAATCAGTTTTTTATTTTTGCTACTTTTCTTCCACCTAGTTATGGGTTTAAACTGTTTTATTTATTACATTAAGAGCTTTTCCTATTTATTAATTATCAGTGGTGAGCGCCCATGTTCGACTAATATTTGGTCATTTGAGTGTTATTGTATCTCAAACTTAGTCCTCATTCTCATGTATTTGGGTCCTACCACGCCTATCAACTCCCCGAGTTCCGAGCACGAACGTATACAAACGCACACGAGAATACCGTGCTCATGCAACACAACGTTTAACCCGACGTATGGACAGACCTGGCCCATCCTGGAAAACATTTTGATCATATTTCCTTCCAACCCTGATTTTTCATAGATTTGATCGCATTTTCGTGTAGTTTACGAGTAGGATTCGTTTTATGTGTGTGGATTTTTTTTAAACCGTTTTCCACAGTTATACTGAAAATGACCGCGTATCTTTTATCGTCAGCTTTAACACCATAGAATCTATAGTAGTTTTACTGGGTATTTTATATAGAGTGCTAATTGTTACACAGGGATGCCAAAAAAGTCCGACCTTCCCCCGTAGTTATATTCATAAGTTTTATTCATGACATTATTAAAGAGAAATGAAGCAAGAAAACAAACCAGATAACAGTGGTAGTCCTATAATACATACACTGTATGTTTGAATCGTGTATTTTGCTGTACGCAGTCAGGGAGCAGAGGGTCTAGAAACAGCTGGAATCTTGCCTGATTTCATCATTTACTTTTTCATTTCAGATTCAAGATGCCGAAACATCCGCCAAGTAAAACTACAACTTGTAAAGCTACTTATTTAACTATCACCATCAAGAAATCCAAAGACAAGGGACGACAACAACTTACTTCACACCTGATCTCAGCAAGATTGTGACAAGTAACATAAACTGGGGCTTCCAACATTGCGATTCTTCTATGTTTTTTCACAGAACCACTCAATAAATCATGAAAACCCGACATTTCCTTCACTTGTGTTTTTCTTTTGTCCAATCTCAATACCAAAACAACCTCCATCGGAGGCCATCATAGTTTTTTTTCCAATCTTTTTGTTACAATTAAAAAAGGCACAATTGCTCCGGCAATTTTTACTAAATCCAATTGTGTGCTAAGGTCAACATTTTGACCTCCAGTGGACCCTTTTTTCACTTTTTTAAAAAGCATCAAACACATAAGGATCGATTTCCTAAAGCTCTCTCTCTCTCTATCTATCTATCTATCTATGCACCATGTCCCATCGGACGTTGGCTCCTCGAACAAATTTAGACCATCTATTCCTATCTTGCGCTTCCAAATATGCCTTGTGGAAAGGTGGTGCCACAATGATGTCATCTTCCCATCTTTTCCTTGGTCTCTCCCTGTCTGTTTGGTTCCCTGCGACAGTTTCCCTAAAAATGCGTTTGGGTAGGCGGATGTTGTTCATTCTGCACAAGTACCAAACCATGTCAGCTGTAGGCAGTGATGCGAGCTAGGATCTTTTTGGTTGAAAGTGGCAGGAGGGATTCTTGACAGAACTTTTCATTCCGGATCTTAATCCTTCCAGTTGATAGTAAGGATTTTTCTGTAGCATCACATCTCAAATGCCTTCAATTCTTCATGTCATTCTTTTTTGATTGTCCATGGTTTCAAGAGCCAGACAGAAGCACTGGGTTGACTATTTAATTACAATCGTAATTTGGTGGGGAGTGAGATGTCTTTATCACCCCAGAATCCTCTGTAATTTCCTAGTGCTGTTGATGCCATTAATAATCGGCTTTTCTAAGCATTATGGTTTAATTTCCCCTTCTTCAATCAAGACAAAAGGAAAAAAGCCCTTTTTAGCACTGTCCCAATATGACCGACCCCCTCGATTGACCCCTAGATAAATCCTCAAACTGGTAACCCTCATGAATAACCATCCACTTTCTGTGTAAGCAGCCCCATTACCTCAAGTTTAATTCCCTTTGGACCTCTAACCTGTTATTCATCCAATCCACACACCTTCCCTCTTGTTTTCCAAGGTGTCTCTCGCTATCAGCCATACACATTAAGGCTCGCAATGCATTGGTCAGATACTTTTGTAATGCTGGCGTCTTTTTTGAAGAAAAAAAAGTCAGAAATTTGTCCACTATTTGATTGGCTGATCTCGCAAACCCAAGTTTCGGCAGTGTTTGTGGAGTTTCCACTACAACACGTTCTCCTACCTTGCAGCAAATACCTTTATGACCCTCATAGCTTGCGATGCACTCCATATGGCTTTGTTGAGACTCTGTGTATCTGTGTCCGGACCTTATACATGCCTTGCACCCACCAGTTTTTGCAGATCTTTAAAGACACTACATTGATTCACCGAAAGAGTTGGAATGACTATTTACATTTGCAGGATAGTTTAAAATGAAAAAATTCTCATAAGTTACTTTTTTCAACTGAAGAACCGACAAGGAACTAAGATCTGTGTGCAGATATCTGAACACAGTCGAGACTGCTCAGACCGGACCGTAAGCTTTTAGTGAAAATCATGTCTGACTCCTGTGAGTGACCCCCCGAAATGAACCTTTTATCAAGAACTTTCTAAGTAACTTTGGTAGGGAATGCCACACATGAGTTACGTGCCTACTATGTAACTGTAAAAGGAGTGTGATTGAAGGTAACGTAATTTGAAAGTATTTTGACCTTTGACCTCAAACCATGGGTCCAGTGATGGGGTCATGATTGACTTTTAATTGACCTCTCATCAGTAACTACTAGCATGGGTGGGGACTGTGGGTGTGTGATACAAAGCTTTTTTTCTATTTGGACCTTGTTTTTAAAATTTACACACACAGTAAAGGTCATTGCCTTAGTGACCCAGATGACCTTTGATTAAAAATTCATTACGTAGCATTTGTAGGGGTGTCAAACTTACAACCACATACATTCTGTCACAAGATCATACTATGTAATCTGTAGAAAGTAGTGATTTGAATGGTAACGTAATTTGAAGAATTTTTGTGACCTTGACCCCTACCTGGTCATGTGATGGGGTCATGATGAACTTTTAATTTGACCTCAGTCTCATCAGGTACTACAGGAAGGGATAAAAAGATTTTCTATTTGACCTTGTTTTAATTTTTACACACAGTAAAGGATTTGACCTTAGTGACCCAGATGACCTTTTGAATAAAATTTCATTACGATTACCTTTGTGGGGGATGTCAAGCTGCACCAACATACCTGAGTCCCGTGATCCTACTATGTAATCTGTAAAAGTAGTAGTGATTAAAGTGTAAACGTCATTTGATGTATTGTGTGACCTTTGACCCCCTAAACCATGGTCAATGTGATGGGTCATAATGACTTTTTAAATTGACCTCTCATCAATTCACTCAACTACAGGAATGGGGGATCAAAAGATTTTCTATTTGACCCCTTGTTTGTAAATAAATGTAACAACCATTAAAGGGTCATTGACCTAGTGCTGCAGCTGACCTTTGATCAAAAATTTTTTAAGTCACTTTGTGGGGAGATGTCAAACTGCACCACATACATGATCACGTGATCATACTATGTAATTTGTAAAAGGAGTTATTGATTGAAGTGTAACGTAATTTGCTGTATTTTGACCCTGACCCTACATCATTTTTTCATATCAGGCGGTGGGTGCCAAGCCTCATTCATTATAGCAAACTCACCAAAAATTCAAAAACAATTACAACAGCAATATGAGTGCAAACCACAAACCCCATTTGGGTGTTTTTTGATGGGGTCGGTCATGGGTGTATCCCATGACCCACAAGACGACCGGCTCGTCCTCCGTTCATTCTTCACACCAAAAAAAATCATAAAAAACCCTGCCAGGGAGTTAGTCACTCCAAGGTTTGGAACTAGAAAATATTCCTTGACAACCATATAAAAATTGTCAGAATTTTTCGTCAATATTTGCTTTACGTGTTCAAAAACCAATGACGACGTCTGATTTTTTGATTTCTTTCTTGGGGCCGCCTCCCTGTGTCATATGACCAAGTCCTAATTGACTTTTGTAGCATTGATCAGTCCTACAAGATGACCGCATTAATTTTTTTGAGATTTTGAGCTAATTCTAGATATTTGCATGGTTAACGTTGTTGACCATGTGACCCTATCGTGACGTTTGACACCACTCGGGTCATGTCAAAAGTTTCTTCCTTCCCATTTAACTTCCCCTTTCTTCATGTGTAGGTATTGGTGCTTTTTGACAAGTTTTGGGTTATTATGGAATGTTCCATGTCTGAGATATTAGCATGTTGACGAAAGAAAGACAGAAAGAAGAAGAAGAAGAAGAAGAAGACGAAAGAACCGGACGAAACAAAACACAGTCGAGTTCCTCGACTGTGGTAAGAAACGCAGTGTGTTGGAAGATACAAATCTCCATTGATTAAGTGTTTTGTAGTAGTGTCTGTACAGACATTAATGCCTAAAATTCTGATTTTGGTCCTTATTATGTTGCTTCTGGTCTTATCATTTGCAGGGGTATGTTAGGATAACCTGTACTGTTAGCAAACATGCAAAAATCTGATTTTGATGATTTTTTTCGATTTCCTGATTTTCAAATCACTGATATTGCCTTTAACACTGCTGAGCTAACAAGCATACAGCACATTTGAGATACTGTTCTGGAGTAACCATATGGAGTAAAGCTGTTGAATTTTAACGTTTTACTTACAAACCTGGAAACTCTTCTCTCACTTAAAGAATTGACATTTTGTACTTTGGCAAAAAATGGCCCAATATTGAATAGAAAACCCCGGCACTACTATCTAACTACTATTAAGTATGAAGTTTCTTATTCCCGATAACATAGGACAAGCTGCATGATGGTCGATTTTAATCAAGCACAAGCCGCAGCACGGAATAATTCCATACCGGTAAGGTTTACTGTTATTAAACGCAGATTAAAAATCAAATACAACTTGTTTTGGTGTCCAAGTTTTTAAAAATAGGGAACAGCAGTTGCCTTATTATGTGGTCAAAGAAAAAGAGAGTAATATAATAACCCTAAGTGCCCTGAATTACATTTGACCTTCCCATCTGTTCACCCAGATAGAGCCTTTGTCTCAATGTATAAAAGCATACCAAGTATGACTTGACATGTGACTGCACTAAAAAGCTAACAGTAGTTGAAAAAGGCCATCCAAGGTGTATATAACAACAATATATTATATCCTAAGTGCTCCCTGAATGACCTTTTTCCTCTCCTTTCTTTCCCAGATAAACCCCCTGTCTCAAAGTACAAGCAAACCAATATGAACTTGATCCATCACTGCTAGAGTAAGTTGAGAAAGTGTCCCACCAAAATTGTACCCGAATGTTTACACACACACACAGACAGACACACACACAGACAGACACACAGATCATACCAATTAAGTTCTTTCTATTGATTGGATGACCTAAAAGAGAGGGAGGAGGAGGGGCATTTTATTTTTTATCGAATTATGTGAAATATCCAATTATTATTACCACAATTTAGTGCAATTGCTGTTGCTCTGCACGGCTGAAAAAAAGGAGACACCTTCTCTTTCTCTATTTTGTAACCAATCGGTTGAAAGTGCTTCTCTCACATACATCAGACAAACCTGTAGGAAGTTATCCTCACTTATAAAGCATCCTTTTACTAAGTTATGACTGAAATTTTTAAGAAATAAACATTGAAACGGCCTCGAAAATATAAAGTAGAGGAACGCTAAACCATTAATTTTTTTACTCAGCGTAATGTTAAAAAGTGAAGGCTGTGATTCCATGAGGCACTCTTTAGGGATCGGTCAGTATTTATGCCGGGGGGGGTGATGGAGGATTTCAACTTTTTTTCGGCGAAAAAATTTTCCGCATTCCCCCTTCGCTTCCGTTCAAAAATTTCACACTCCCTCCTTGATCATGCTGATTTCCCGCATTTAAAAGTTCATGTTTCCCGCTTTCTCGTTATGACAAATTTCACGGTCCCCCTCTCTCTTACAAAAATTTTCGGGTTTTCCCCTCAAATCCTCCATTCCCCCCTGGTGCAAATAATTAACCCCTCCCTTACTTTTAGAACTCCAGGCCAGGAGCACTACACTTCCTTTCTTCTGTGCACTGATGCAAGAGCAATTGTAAACCATTAAATTTGCAGGCATGTGTTCAAACTGCAACTGTGAAAGGTGTAAATTACCAGGTGCACACTGAAAATCTCTGTCTATACCACGTTTACACAGAGAAATTCGAATTGAATTCGACTGAGATTAGCATAAATTAAGTCCGTAGTATGTGTCCTTACACTAAAGCGGATTTCCGAATTCGCTTTCAGAAAATTGATTATATTGGGAATTGTGACTTCCGGTCACGAATATTTTCGCGCGATCTCAACATGGCGGGGCCCATGATGAATGAGCCAATCCTACACACCCGACTTCATGGACCGATGCTAAATTCGGGTTGCTTTCGGGGCCGTGATTGGATTTAATGTTAAATATGCTAAATATTACAAACTAACCAGCAACTAGAAGAAAACGAAGACAACACGCGAAGTCCGAATGCTTTGAATGACCCCGCGCAACCTTGCATGCTCAGTCAACGTCAGTTGTTTTACAAGAACTGGTACAAGTACAGTTGCAATTGGCTTTTGTGATAAGCCGAGTCTAACAGATAACGGGTCATCTTCATTGCGGCTAGTATACATGAAAATCAATTACTTGTTTCGTTTACACTGCAAAAACTTTGAATTCAATGATGACTTATTTGATTCACTCTTAAGTTGCCTAAAAAGCACTACAAAGTCGACTTTTTGAAGTCGTATCGATTACGACTGCACGTTTACACTTAAGGAAAAGTGTAAAATCGATGATGACTCCATCGAACATCACTTCGACTTTTGGCCCGATCAACGGGGCTTTCTATGACATTAGTGTACATAAATAATGAAGCATAGATGATTTCCCTCAAACATGCATGTCCCATACATGACAATAGTTGATCAAATAATGGATACTTGAAATGCACATACAGTAAAGTAGAATAGAATTGGGACTTTCTCGATACGGAGACTAATTGTTCACTAGGTGGTGACCAGGGTTCAAAAAAATTCTATAATTCCTAGGAATCAAAACCAAAACTTTGCAGAATCATGGGCAGTTTTTCCCCGCCTTTTGATATTTTTCTTTTTCTTTGTTTGGAATATGTGTCTAAAATTTCCCTTGATTTCTAAACTCCTTTCAAATTCCAAAGTCACCTCTAAATTTCCAAATTCACCTCCAAATTTCAAAATTTTTCCGGAAGGCAGCTTCCCCCACTTTTTTTTCAGAATGTGGGGGTGAACCCTATTTCGAAACCACAAGTCCCTACTGATGATTGAGGTTGGTATTCTCAAAGAGAGTACTGTAAAAGTGATAATTTTCGCGCATAATTTTCAAAATTAAAAAAAAAAAAAAAAAGATTTTTTGCCATTTTTTGCTTGTTTTTAATCTCCGCTCTTTTCACTATCCTACATAGACCTACACACAAAAATAAATTTTTCGCAGGGTTTTACATTTCGCGCTAGCTCAGCAGCGCGCGAAAAGCGCGAAATTAATGTAGCGGGCGCGAAAATTTTCCACTTTTACAGGATAACTTTATGACTAACCCTGGTTTAAACCTGGTCTAAGTTACAAACTCCCCTTTGAAAATACCAGAACCCAGCCTGAAACTGTTTAGAAAGGCACAAACACTGCATGTGAAGACATACGTGCATTTAAGACATCCTCAATATTCCTATTGGATTTCTATGAACATCTCTTGGGCAAGCATCCCTCTTAAAGAAAGTACCAAGCAAGGCTGCTTTAAAGGAAATATGTCAGATTCTGAATATTTGGAAAATTTGGTCATGGATGGAAAGCTTAAGTACGTAGATGACATATAATCAAAATACGTTTTAAAATTGTCCACATTTTGTTGAGTATTTTTGCCCTTTTAATGTCCCGCCCAATAGCTTACCATCCGCAAACGATTCTCCGACAATCCACATCGCTGGCAAAGGGGACTCAATTTATGAACCATCCATACTTTACGTTGGTTGTGACCATCAATAGTCGCAGTGTTGCCACGTCAATAATAATTAACACAACCGAAATTAAAACAAAATATTATTCTGTAACTTTTTTTTCTAATTTTATTATTACTTTCATTATCCATCAGTATATTTACCGTGTCAAGCAAACAAATTCAGTCACACGATGTTTGGGGTCATCACTTTGACGTCACAGTTGGGCTCTTTGACATGAAGCCGTGGCGCAAAATCCGCCCGTTTTCTTCTTTACCCTTCGTATTTCAAAAAAGCAAAAATTAAAATGCCTCTATTGGTTAATTTACAAAAATCAAATTGTATTATTTTTTCGTGATTTGTGATGTATGTACATATATTTTATGAAGGTAAGTCAAACTAATCTTGACAAAAATCTTGACATATTTCCTTTAAGCGACTTTTTTTTCTGAAAAACTTAAACTTGTCATGCATTTCCAGAATACCCACCCCCCCCGGATTTTTTTTTTGGTCAAGAATAGACATCATGCCTTAAAGAACATATAGGTAAGGATAAATGTTAAGTAAACGTTTTATTTAAGTAAGTTGTTGGTTTTGTTAAAGCAGCCACACAGGACATTTCCAGGCATTTCAATTTTTTTTAAACTTTTTTTTTTCAGACTTAGCTCCCAAAGTACTAAATCTCACCTGAAGTGAATAAGCAAAAAAAAAAAAAGATTTCTTTTAAGATGTTTTAAATAGTAATTTATTATTTTGTTGCAAAAAATAAAAAAAATAAAAAAAATAAAGGCTTCTTTTTTTTTATTAAGGCTGGTATGACAGCACACACGTTTAAAACTAGGTTTTGTATTGACTGTCTTGTCCAATAAACTTCATTCTCGAAGTTTTTCTCCAACCAATCAACTGCAAATTTGGAGAAATTTGTATCCTCAGAAAATCTTCCTCCTCCTCGTGTCCCTTTATTGAGTCTTTTTTCGCCTGCTCTCTCAACAGCAACTTCAGTAGCAAACCTATCAATGCTAAGCACATCAGGAAGTTTAAATTTTATAACATAAAGTTTAACCTGCTTACTCATGCTTAATAGAACATGATGTATAGGCAGAAATGTATAAACAGTTTTAAGTTGTTGGTTGTTTACACAGACACAAAGGACATTTCACAGGCAATTTCAATTATGTTTTTTTAAACTTTTTTTTTTTTTTTCATAACTTAGCTTACCAAAGTACTAAATCTCACCTGAGTGAATAAGCCAAAAAAAAAAAGATGTCTTTAAGATGTTTTTTAATAAGTATTTATTATTTTTTTGTTGTGCTGATAGAAAATCTAAAGCATGCTCTTCTTATTAGGTCTGAGTCTGACAGAGCAAAAGTTTTAAAACTTGGTTTTTTGTATGTGTACTTGCTTGTCCAATAACTTCATTCTCGGAAGGTGTCTTACAACCAATCAACTGCATTTGGAGAAATTGGGTATGCCTCAGAAAATCTCCTCGTGTCCCTTGAAGTTGAGTCTTTGTAGCTGGCATCTTCAACAATAAACCTCAGTAGCACAACGATGCACTGCTAAGCACATCATGTAAGTTTTAAAAATTTTATACATAAAGTTAATCCTTTTATATATTTTCACAAAGAGCATTTTTTGGTGTGCATTGCACATTAGCCAGGGGGTGCGGAGAGAGTGCTCGCATCCGGGTCTAAAAAAAGGAACAACACGAAAATTAAGAAAGGAGAAGGGCATTGCAATAGGCTCCAATTGCAAAAAAAAATCTTTTCCTTTCCCAGGGATCACCCCCTATACCCCCACCGATGAAGGGCTTTGCCCCTGGACCCCTTCGGAGGTACCCGGCCATTGTTGTTCAGATCGCTCTCAGGATCCACACCCCGGGGGTCCGGGATCCTGTCTACGCCCATGGTGTGAGTGTATGGGGGGGGGCATTTTAGAAGCAAAGCTCAGCACATAAACAAAAGTGCACAAAATTATCATCCGGTGTAATAACTGCACAGTTAATTTTTAGCGTATGAAGATAAGTGGAAATATTATTAGTTTAAGCTGTAAAGTTAACATTCTGGTAATTTATCAGATATGAATTTACTTTGTTGGAGGAAGGACACATGCCGGAACTTCCAGTTGAGGCGTTGCCGAGTCCCCGTCACTTTCCCAATGGTTTCTTCCTGGTAGGCACCATCGTCTCCTTGTCTGGCCATAACAGTTCCCTGAAGGAAACTCCACCCATTCGAAGATGGTTTCGTACATTAGATCACGTTCAACCACACGGAATTGCTGGTTAGCGGGTGTTAACTGGGCCATGATCCGGATGTTTTCCAACTTCTTCCCCATATCCTCTACTGCTTTAACGCCATCAAAAGCTCTAAAGAGTCGTGGGTCGGGCTGACCTCCAGCTGTTTGTTTGAATGGAACAGAAGATAGCCTGGTTGTCGATGGTGATGACATCTGGCTCAACATCTGGACATTTTCTAGTCTGTTCCCCATGTCTTCAACACCTTTTACCTCATCAAAAGCTCGGGGTAATCGTAGGTCTGGGTGTACAGCCGTTTCATCAAGTGGTTTGAATGAAAGCATCTTGGCTGCCGGTGGCGATGATATCTGAGCTAGCCTACTGATATTTTCCAGGGTTCTTCCCATGTCTTCTGCTGATCTTCCTCTGTCAAATGCCCGAATGAATTGTGGATCAGACAGACCACTGGATGTTTGCTCAGCACAAGGTACTGCAGTCGCTGATGGCAACGGTTCACTCTCTGTTACCATGTTAGATGCTGCAATGACTTCTGGGGTGGATGCAGTAGATGTTTCAGGATGAATCGTGGTATGCTGGTCAGGCGACAAACAGACAAATCAGTGGATGACGGGACAATAGATGCAGTGGTAGCTGAGGGCGCCACACGGTCTGACAGTGGCGGCAATGCACCAATGTTGGCTGTAGCATTTGCCGACATTCTCGCTTGTATCTCTGGCTTTGAAGTATGATCATCTGCTGGTACGTCAATCTTCTCTTCCATTTTTTCTGATTCAGTGCTTGTCAATGGAGTCGCAGGATTGGCGGGAGGTGGGCTTACACAGACATCAGCAGCAGCATTAGCCGACTCTCTCCCTAGAACACCCACACCACCTGTTGGTACCGCGGTCGTCTCTTCCATTGTTTCTGTACACTCTAGTTTAGTTTCCTTTAATTCTTCATCCATGCTGTCTAGACTATATAAACTTCTGTCAGTAAAGGAAGTCAATGGAAGGGCTCAACTGGTAGCAATACTCACTCCAACAAAAGATTTTTATCAGTTCTGGAAGGGGACCGTTTCTCATCCCGAGTCCTCTTGCGTTGCTATTTTTTTAGTCCTGTGATGATTGAATTAAACAGTAGACCGACTGTGCAATACTGATTAGAAGAATAAACATGAACTGCACAAATTGAACCTGGGCTGGCCAGATATGAAGCCAAAGTCCACAACAACTTTGCAGTAGAGATATGCATTCAGTTGCCTAATTGAAAAAAAGAAGAAACAGAATTCAATAACTATAAGAGCTAGATTGTTTGATTTCCTTACTCTAGAAATTTAGAAATTGTAATATGGAAAACAAGGTTTATGTTTTACTACAACTTTGAGAAAATTAGTGCAATCAGTGATTTGTTGCACATATATCAAAGTGTGGTTTAGGTATGTCAATGAAACAGTACTCGTACGATTTTTGTGCTAAAATTGATTCTCTTGCTGTTTTGCACAAACTGCTTCCCCCTTCTTCAAAGGTGGAAATAATTCTACAGGGGAAAAATATGAAATCAAGTCAAACTGTATTTTAATGTACATTACCATGTTTGTCTCCTTATAAGGATTAGAAAAAGTATGTATCTGCCTAGGTTCCATTCTTTAGTTAAAACGGTATAGCCCCATAATGGTTCAAGGTCATTCTAGGGTAAAATTTAACCGATGCACACATTTTGTTGAAACTGGTGACAAGTTGTTCGTATTGTCTCATAGGATCGGAAATGTAGCATTTTACAGTTTGTGGCATTAAGTTGGTTTAATTACATAGCAAAATATCAAGGGTCTACATGGTCTAGGGGGCGCACCAGAACTCTTCCTGATTTGGCCAATGGTGATACACCCAAATACAATGTAAGGTTTAAAATGCAATTTTTGATTCATATGACAGAGGAATCATTTGACACCACCTGCAACAACATCTGAGCATTAATCCCCAGGGGACCTTGAGCAATTATGGGGCTATTACGCTTTAACTAAAGTTTGGAGCTGGGCAAAATATATACTTTTTCTAAATCTTATAAGTGAGAACAAACGCCATTTATGGTGGGTTCATACTTCCTCGGAAGGCACGGCCGGTGTGTTAGTCTTCCGAACATGCTTTACGCGCTAGATGCATGACAATACGGTTGCGTAAATAGACGTTCAAAAGGCTTTAGCATATGAGACGTCTGCCGATAAAGTTATGAACCACCTTTGGGTACAAAAAAAACCAAAAACACAATTTGACACGATTTCTAAATTTTTCCTGTACAACATTTCCCCCTTGAAGAAGGGGGGATCAGTCCGGAAATGTGAACCTAATCATTTCTGACAGTCTAGGCCCTATTAAAACCCGAACAGCAATAAATTAAATCAATTTTAGCATGGAAAGCTACAGGAATACAAACATATCGCACTATCATGCCTTGTTGATTGTTTCATTTGGCAGCTTATCTAGCCTCAGCCCTAACTCAAAGTAACCTTAATCCTTCACATAACCCTAAGTGGACACTAAAGGACAAGGATGAATAGTAGAACATGTAATGCCTGAAGTCTGACTCCAACTCTATATGCTAACCAAAATTCCTGAAACTGAGCCCTTAAAGCACAAAATTAAATTGAAGGAAAGTTGTTGTGGTTGATTACCTATGCCTTAAAACTGTATTATGTTTAATCCACACCAGTTTAAACATTGAGCTAACCTCAAAATTAAGCTGATAGGAAAAATCAACCAATGCACCTTTATTTTGAACCTTGATAAACTTAAGGTGCAACGAGAATTTAACATATCAGGTGTCCCTTAAAAATAGAAAGAAAGTACTGATTTTTGCCCTCCTCCTGATGTAAAGCCTTCCATTAAGAAATAAACCCCCATCTGAAAGGATTAGCTGAGAGATGTTTTTTGGGTACCAAAATTTTGAAATTTCTAATTTCGTATAGGAGGCAAATACGAAAATCAGCCTATGTTTTATATGAAATATAAGGCAAATCAGAATCGCTCTTTTCCTCTATGTTAAGCATTTCTGAGCCAAAAACAAGAAATGTATGAGGGTCTAGTCTATAGGAAAATTAACTATTAGATCAATATTTGGGGTGTCTCAAAAATCTCTTCTTTGCACCTTTAACAATGTGTCAATGATTGGCAGAAAATTCTAACCAAAAACTCCAATTACTGGTTCAGATGATGTATTGTAATTTTATTGAGAAAAAATTATGACCATGGCTTTTCAGCAATGATGAAGATTGTGATGACAGAAAACTGGATTCAATGGCGACACAGTTTGACAACTGAATTGAAATATACACAAAAAAACTAAAAAATCAATAAAATTTTGAAATTTCAATGCGGGGGCAAGTATGATTTTCTTAAAATCTAGTTTTTACAAATCATCTTTCTATGGAAAAATGGGGATATCGTGGGCAATAAAAATACAATCATTGACTTTGTAGGCCAAATTCAAGATACCGCAATAGATTATTCTGCTTTTTTCAGAGGGCAACAGTCTTGCCTGTCCCTAATTGTATAATCGTGTCGCCACTGCTTTAAATTGTCTAAAAAACAGAAGAGACACTTTTGCATGGGTCAAACAGCTGGTTACATGATATTGCATGTATCGACTCTTTAATTAGCTAACCCAATCTTCCCATACTGTACAAAAACCAAACCGTGCCGATGCTAAAAAATGCACTAAGTCACATGTGATGTGACACATTTGGTGACTTTGCCATTCCTGGGCTATGGGCCTGGTGCCAGAGTAAGTATTTCCGGTGCGGTTCAACTCCACACTGAATTGACTCCCGTTCTCTGCTGCTTTTGCAACTTTTATTCTTCCCTTCTCTCTTCTCTCCAGGTTCAGGAAGTGATGGGTTTGTTTTACAATAAAAATAACAAGGTAGTTCCCGAAGAAACACAAGTCTTTCCCCTCTCCCCTAGCCCTCTTTGCGATCAAAAAAGGTTGTAAATTTGAACAATGGGTCAAAGTCACAAGGTTCAACAGAGGTAAACCTCTCGAACCAACTCCTTGCGAGTTGTTGGGCAGCGGTTATTCTGATTATTTTGGGCTTGCAATTGGACTAGGATCATATGGCTAAATCAAATGATGAAAACTTGAGGTTATGACGGGTCAACTTGTGTAAAGCACCTAGTATGAGTCTGGCCTAGTGGTGCTTGTCAGCAATAGGTGGTATAGCACCCCTATGTGGTACAGAAATGTCCAGTACAAAAATGGGGTCAACGGTCACAGCAGGTCAATAAATGGTCCAACTCTAACCAAATTTGGCTGCAATCAGCCTCGGAATATGGCCAAAACTAACAGAAAAACTGTAAAACTAAACCTGTAGATATATCACATACAACATTTAATACAGAAAGAGTGATTTTTTTTTGTCTTCTCTTGAGCAAGCTCTGGGGCAAGACAAAAGGATTTCATTACCAGCTTGGTCTCTCCATTTCTAAGGCTAAAAATGTTGTTTTAGCAGCTAGGCTAGGAGAAATAGGGTAGGTAGGTCGGCTTAAAAAATGATAAAACACATGTCAAGTGAGAGCTAAGCATGGTGTGACTGTTGTGTATTTTAAAAAAAACGGCACTGGCCACATTTTCAAAAATACAAATTCCTTCAATTTGTTCGCAAAATGATAGGGTCTAGGGGCATTGAAGAATTATTTTACACATAAAAATAACATACCCAAAACAGATAGGGAAGAGGCTAAAGATGTCCAGGTAATTTGTGGCTACTTTTAAAGGTGCTGTTTCGATTTATGTCTATTGTGTTAGTGATTTTAATAATGTGACCAGGTTTTAAAGTTATTGGGTTTGGTTAGAATTTTTAGACTTGTCAATTCATATAGAAATCTGTACTAGGCACAATCCAATTTTTGGTCAGTTAAAAATTAGGGTCAGTAATTTATTTTTTCCCTTATGAATAGGGGAGGAGTTTAGTGCAAAGTTGTTTTGTTAGAAAAAAACAACCTATATAATGAAATGCATGATAAGCTAGTCTATTGATCCACATACCTAATCAAACATTTCCATTACAATAACCTAATTCAAAGTCTGTTGCTATGGTGATGACCAATATAATTGGCACCATTGATTATGAATTCAAAATGTGCAGAATGCTAAAGTTGCATTAAATCTGAGCAGTTATATGGTACATGGCAGTAATACAGTAATATGACTACATTCCAAGGGCTGAGCTTTAATGATTTGGCAGATAATCGGTGACGGCCAACAACTATTAGCTATATGCATGATTGTATTAGCCCCTCTTACAACTTTAATCAAACATTTTTAAAATATCAACCACTTCCACATTCGTATGGTTGCCATAGTGATTTGGGTCAGAACAAAACATCTGCATTCAAAACAAGCCTCGGCAGAAGCCTCAGCAAGATTAGAAACTTGTATCACTACCCATGGCTCCTGAATTCCTGGTGACATTGAATCAGAACTCTCTCAGAAGATTTAAAAAAAAAAAAAATAACGATTTTGGTTAATAACAGAGCAAACACACTCTCACCGTACACTAGCTTCATGGGAATTAGTTTTGGTGTGATTTTCAGTTCTGTATAAAATGTCTACACAAACCACTCCCGATTCCAGGAAAAAATACTATTTAATTTGGAATTAAAAAAAAAAATATAAATATAGCTGGGGTGGTACTGAATCCTGATCCTATTTACGATTTGTATCTGGAGAAACATTGTGTTGCCAATGGAGTTTGTGATGGTCAAAGTGCATGTATGTTTTACGTGGTAATACCTTTCCCAATGTCTCTGTTGTCCATGTCTCTTGAGTATTGTCCAGATGAAAACATCACATTGTAAGGATTTGGTACCTGAAAAATAGAAGACGGGAAAAGAAAAAAACTTTTCGCGACCGACCGACCCAAGTTCTTAAAATTCAGTTATGGAAAGCAAACATTTTTTGGCCTTATTAAAGTGAGAGAGATATGATGGTAATCATAACCCCGCTCTGTTTTGCCTTGGGTCTACGAAGAATACACAAACCAAAAACTATGTGAAAATTCCGATTACAAAGTTTAAATTTTATGAGTATTCATGTCTATTTCAGTTCCCCATAGGCCCACTGTGTTAATCAGAGATGACCACCAGTTCCATTCCAAAAGGCTGAAACTGGTATAAAAATCCTGAAAAAAGCTTGTGAAATGGCCTAAAAAGCCCCTAAACAGGCTGTAAACAAATAAATAAAAAAAATGTGGAAATTTGGAAAAACCAAACCTGAATCGGGGTTGCCATGAAAAGTGGCGTATTGGTTAGTCCTTTGAATTGTTTGCTAAGTTGACTCTCGTCATGTGCACATGCCAACACATCTTACCTTTAAAGAGACACTGGCACATTTGAAAAATAGTGACGCCCTCAAGTTTTTCAAAATCGATATGTTTGCATGTTTAAGGAGATTTTATATACAAAGCCCTCACCCGAAATGCTTTATGACCATATCAGCTTCCTTAGGGGTAAACAGAACGATTTTATAATTTAACGTCGCGGCGACGTTAAATTCAGAACACGAAAAATGGCGTTTACACAAGAACTATGCACGCCGTTGCATGTTCCCACGATATGCACACTGTTTGATCGGTCTATAACCGTT
>JAMKCH010019538.1:0-22508 GCA_023653785.1 Ophioderma brevispina
TGTTCACTAGTATAAGATGAGACATGACCTTTGGGAGATACTCTAGGAAAGGTTAAGGTCATAATGTACCCTAGGCCTCGGGTAAATAAACATATAGTACCTATAGTGTTTTGGCACAACGTGAGCCTCTCTCTGACAAAATGTGTAGAATATAAGTGGCCAAAAAAGGGGTCACATTTTCACATCCACCTTACATTGGTAACATGGTATAAATGCAAATCATTTTAAAGTATTTTAAGTACCATGGAGCCCACCACATGTACAATACTGGAGCTCAACGAAATTGGTACGAGAGGGTGGGAGCACCCTGGAGTGAACCTTTTTTTACTGGACTAGGCGGGCATGGGACACTATTGTGCTTAAAAAAAGGGGGATGGCCCGATTTAAGTATAACAGTTTTCATCAATAGAATGACCTTACAACTGCTCCCCAACCATCTGTAAAGTTTTGTCCAATATTTCCAATCCTTTGATTTGAGAGCTATAAACTTGATTTTGTAAGCCCCATATCGAGTACTGTTGTGAATTGATATTGGTCGCCCAAATGGGAAGGACATTTGTGCTCATAACATCCAATAACGTCCTTTTAGCCCTAAGATTTCAGAGGATATCTAGAAAAATGGTAGCTTGCTTCTGATACCAAAATTTGGATTGGACCACTTCCAGTAAAATGGTTCTGGGTATGGAAGCTATTCGCCATCAGTGTTTTACAACCTAATTCCCTGGTTACTGGATCAACACGCACCTTTTGGAATGTTATTGCACGCCGTAGACTTTGTGTAGTGATAATTTTGATCGTGGGCAGCGGATCCCCCCCATTTGATATAGTAACGACCAAATTACACGTAACACTTCTCTAGCGAATATCTGGCCATGGTCCCTTTAATTAGTGTTCTGGTCCTGAGGATATTGGTTTGGGTTATGTCATATATTTTTTTCGTAATTTAAAAGAAACTAGAGAAAGAGAAGAAAATGTATTCCATTGTAATAATGATTCTAATTCTAATAAAAAAATCTTTACTGCTCTGTTTAACAAGTATAATATTTAGCCATTTGTAAAATGGGTTTCTGAGCTAAGATCATTCTGGTCTGTTTCGCAGGGAGCAACTTCAGAATTTGCATTGGGGCAGGAAAATGAAATGTTTGCTGGGCTTGGGGCAGACCAGCCGGTTTTGGATTGGTCACAAAGCAAAAGCAGCAAGAAATTTTGGGTCCAGTGGTAGAATCCTTGCTGTGCTCATTTTTTTAGTATGTCAATCATAAGCACTGTCTCATGTATACTGTTAAAACTCTATTTTAATTGCCTCTTTCCAACTTACCTCGGGCCATATATCTTTATATGAAACTTTGGGCTAAGAGCTGCGACCCTTTTTTTCAAGGAAGTATATGTGATTGGTTAAGGTGGGTACTGTCAGTGCTCCACTAAAAATGATTTGATAAACTTTATTTCCGTCATTAAGGATGAACTTGTTTGGATACTTGTTGAAATTGTTTTACCTAGCCTATAACATACCTTTTGGAGGATTTTAGGCTAATTCATGGATGATGACTCATCACATTTTTTTTTGTGTTTTTGGTCCACAAAAACACATGAACAACTGATTTTCCAAAAGAGAGAATTCCTGATTATTCGATCAATCAGTCAATTTTCTAAGTTTGTGACTGATGCGGGGATTGGTAATGACCATTTACTATACATGTAACGATTTTTAAGCCAATCATATTCCAGGTTAATTGTCTCGGGAGTTGATCTTGATCGTTTACTAAACCGCCGGCCTGTGTTTTCGTCATTTTGTTTCCAATGGAATACTGCTCGTTTTGCGCTTTGTGTTCGCTAAACCGCATGCGCGTTATACCAACTTTTACGCGTATTTGTCCGTACGGTAATACTACAAAAATTTTGCAGGAGGTCCTGTGAAACTCAGGCAAATATATTGCAGTAAGGGTTTTGTCGACAAGGCTTTGTCGACAATATTTCGCGAACCTGGCATTTATTCTGCTTGTCGACACAGCAGGAACCCTATTTGAGAATAAAATACAGGATTTCCTCTTGTTTGGTAAATCGAATATCGGGCTCATATTTGATAGGCAGGTCCAATATTTTGAGTGGTGGATATCCTTTTATCAAGGCTTTGATTATTTATTCAATTTGTGGTGAGTCCGCCCCTCTCTGGACCCCGCACAAAGTTGAGTCGTAATCAAGCCTTTTCCACCTTTCGCAAATATTTCCTTTTCTTTGTTACTCTCATTGATGTTCGGGATTTTTCTTCCGAAACTTAGCGATCGTTGATTGGTCAATGATGATGTATCGTTCGCTTAAAAGAGTTCATAGAAATACGAGTTTATTGGAACTGATCATAACCTTTCAATTAGTGGGTTTTGGTAACCGATTCACAACAAAGCGAATACCGGGGCGAATTAGTACAACGGAGTCATACTGAATTTCGGGCATGTCAGACGAGTCCTTATCAATCTTTTGCATTCACATTTAATTACGAATCACACCCATCATCACCATTTCAAAAAAACGACGTAAACGGTCCCCTGTACTAGGGCGAATACAGCCAGGATCCCTGACACGGCTTACAAGCTAGCTGGGAATGTTAAAATGGCGAACAACTTTTGCTGCTGTGAAACCGGCACGGGAAAATTCATGGTGGAATTACATGCAACGTTTTGTCAGTGTCACAGTGTAACTGTAGGATCCCGGTGTAAGGTAGTAAAATTAACTTCTAACCTTGATGACGTTTTTAATTGGGCGTACCCGCATTCCCCCCAACAGTGACGACAGCGGCAATACTAGCGCCATTACTCAACATTGAAAGCAAATGTAGATGTATATTTTTGTTTTTTCTAAGCCTTTTGCAAACACTGTTTTTTTTTTTTTTTTGTGATTTGTAATTATAAGGACGTTTAGTACAACTGGGTGAGTACTTTTATCGAGTTGTATTGTGAATTCAGTTAATCTGCTGCTACACGTTTTTGATTACCTCTTCTGCAAACCTAAAATAGAGCGGGCCATAAACGTCATTCCGATTAACGAATGCGTCTGATTTGCTCGGTATATTTAGGTTTGCATTGCGAACTAGTGTAGGATTCATTATTCGAGCTCGCTACAACTCGGTAAATCGTGCTGAATATACTATCATATCATTGAAGGTTTTTGAGCTCGGTTTACGTGTACTGATGTGATTCGCGCTTATAAAAATGCATGATTTTACAGTCATTGTATGAACGGATTTTTTTTTACACGTAGTTTCATTGCATCATTCAGCCATGGTTCGGCCAAGAAAGTTTTAGGCCTTAAATTGTGCAGTATAGGGTTGCCTGTCAAGACATGGTAAGTTCCCGAGGTAAGTTCATGTCTAGCCTAGGATGTTGCGTGTCCCCTAAATTATATCGGCTTGAATTTGTGAACTGGACTTCATTGCTGGCTTGAATTTTGGGATTTTCGCCACACGTCACATTGCGTGGCATGTTGATCGCGGGCAGATCATCATTTCAATTTAATGTTCAAAATCCCTTGTCATGTCTGTGAGTGGCAATTTGACTGCTCACTGCAGTACGAATATTTGATAAATTGACTGACGTATGCCCTAGCTAGTCTCTCCTTCAGGTTTTTGTGCAGGGTAGTGGTGGGAATAACTTTACTAGCGTTTTTACTGCAAGACTTTTATTCTGCCGAGCTGGGCTACAACTAGCCCATCTGCAATGCCTCTCACATAACCGTACTCACTCGACAGCTGTCAAGAACTCGTCGAGTGAACTATTTCGCTTTGAATCGTATGCTAATTAGGCCGTGCACAAATCGATATGGTAATTTTGACGGCGACGTCACGATATTGCAGTATCTGAAACGTTGTCATCGATGAAATTGGGCGGTGCTTACTATGACGACCATACTTTGATTGGCACATTATTCTTGCACAGGAAATACCATTTGCCGCAAGAACGCCTCGCTCCCGGCTTCGGCCTCACTCCTTCGGCGTTCGACACGCGCCTTTGGCCCGCGCTCGCGGCTTGTGGATAAAAATGCGAGGCTTCTTTGACAAAGACTAAGTGTGGACAGCGCGATAGCGCGTACACCCACAAAAAATATTGGACCTCTGCCTATCAAATATGAGCCCGCCCGATATTCGATCCAACAAGAGGAAATCCTGTCTTTATTCTCATTCTGATTCAGTTTTTCATCATGGTGTTCTTGGGAAATTTGCGTGAAAATGGTTAGGTTCGGCCTGCAACTAATTCCGAATATTGTTTAACAGACAAGAGTGAAGGCATGCCCCCCCTGTCAAACCAAATTCGAGTCCAGATCGCGCGTAAGAGAAGTAAATAATGGTGGATGCCGTTCTCAGTCATCGATGCTTTCAAATGTAAACACTTCAAATGCGCCCGTCAAAGCGTAATGGAAAGTGCATGCATTGTCAGTATTGCGTCAATTAAAATATGACTTTTATGCAATTGCAGGCAAAATATTACTCTTTCATATTTGGAAACACAGAACAATATTACTGAAATACGAAAGGGTGAGTTTACGTCGCGTTATCATCATGCCATAACATGTCGATGCCGGAAAATCGACATGCATGTGAGCTGTACATCATGATGTGTGAATCTCAGACTCGGATGAAAATCATATGTAGGCCAAAATTATCACGAGATGGCCAAGATTTAAAGTCGACACCAAGCTAAGGTGATTCAAAATCTTTCAAGCAATACATGCATATCAGCTTAGTGCTAAGGTGTAAGGCAACCGATAAACCGTTGCAACTCACACCTACCCTTAGCCCGGTCCCCTGACCCTGTTCTGGAAAGGTCATATTTCCTCACATGAGGACTCCTTCATCAGATTCACCATGCATGTGATGAAACTGTTTGTTGCATCGTTATTCCTTAAACGTAAAATAATGCTGACATTGTTCAATGAGTTCCAAACTACGTTTTCTTGGCATAATGCACAATTTTGTAATTAGGCCTATTGGTCAACTTTCTGAACAATCCTACCCGGAACACTCGTTACCTTGCCTCGACTAGGCTTCGTGAGACAGACTGGGAGTGACAATGTACTAAACAATTTTAATAACCCCAGTAACTAATCAAGACAAATTGAACATTCATATGTCTTCTTAAACACTTGAAGCTAGGTGATCGACACCACTCGAATATTCTTTAACTTATTATTTTTCAGTTTGGTTTAAAGCAGATGATTTCATAAAAAATGGTCTAATGGAATTTTAACTTATTATGGTCGACCCGACCGGCCACAGTTTGTTCATATCACTGAAAACATTTTGGTGGAGTTTTGCTTTATATAAAGATAGTTTTTTGGGTTTTGGGATTTTCTAATTGACTTGGTTTAATTTTTATCTTTTTTTTTTGTATTATAACGTTAAATAATTATCCCCCTTTAAAGCAACCACGCAACCTAGAAGTTTATTTTTTTTCAAAACTTACTAACCTGATTTAATTGTTCATTTTCTTGTATTTCACATTTTGGTTTCGTCAAAATTTTATACACCTTTGAAAGCAAAAAAACAACAAAAAAAAAAACGGTCTCTGAAAAATGGGCACATTGCTTTTAAAAAAATTGGCATTGTTTTGTTTGTTTTAATGGTTTTTGTGTATTTTGGCTTGGTTCTGGCCCTTTTATTGAAAATACCAATAGCAAGTGGACAAAAAAGGTAACCTAAAAATTGTGTGGTTTAGGACTAATTGCATTGCCTTTTCCCAAAACAAACAGAACATACAATTTCGCCATTTAACTGGTTTTTGTTTTTATTTCTTCTTAATACTTTTTTTACGCCTGAGCGTTGTGTGTGCATGGCCGTATCAGTTTTTGGTTTACGTGTTGTTTTTTTTTTCAACAGCGATCGATCGTTGTTCAGAGGAGGTTTGAACCCTGCACAAAAAATACATGTGCGTAATAAAATAATTTTTTACGTACAAAGTGAAGTGGCTCTTTGCACACCGCGGCGCGCTTTTTCCAGGCCTTTTTTTTTTTTAAACACGCCAACTGATATTCGAAAGCATAAATACGACGTGCACACCCCAGTTTGATTGAGCAATTTAGCTGATTTCTCGTCAGTTTCGCTGCCACCATTTTCAGGCAATAACCGAGTTTCACTCAGCTCAGTCTGACGTTGCAAATTCAGACTGGCCTGACTAACATGACGAGACGAGTTTACAGTAGAGATGTCAGTTTCGTCCTTAAGACGCTAAAAACGACAAGGAATGCCTTCCCCCCTAACATCCTTAAAATTTGCCAATTTAAAATATGGCATTAATTTAAATATCAAAATAGTTCTATTGGCCAAAACCACCAACTACGGGTCACCAATCTTAATTTATTCGTGTCGACGTCCTTTTAAATGTAGTTCCCGGCATTTTATTTGTTTGAAAACGCCGTTCATGCTATTGAATATGCATAGCGCGTAAGTACGGCGGATCACTGTGCATCTAATCAATCACTGTCAAAATGATCGGCGGATAAGACACATAAAACCAATAGAATTTCCGCGATTTCTCAACAAACCACGCCCCTGAATAAGAATGTCGATTAAAACTGTTATAAAATTACCTTATATTAGCTTAAACATCGCCGATATTTAGCGATTTCCTCTACCAATTTCTATATTTTTTTCAGCTATCTTTTAAGTCGGGCGTCGGCGTCGCCATCTTTTTTTGCAAAACAAATCCCATTTACCACTGCGCATGTGTCTAAGGACGGGGAAATCCTAGAGTAGCCGAACTCACTCGTACATGGCCGAGCAATCGCGAAATATCGATAACCACCACCCTTTTGGAATCGCCTTTACTAGACGTAATCGCACGTGACTTCCCGATGACTCGGGTGACCGAGCCAACTTTCGGCAATAATCGAAGTCCTGTAATAATGTCAAAATGCGACGGAAGAACAGAGTGGAATATAAACAACGTAAGTTACAAGGTACGGCCACGGTACTTATTTTTCAGCTCAAAATCTTACATATTTTTGTACGTTAAATGTAGAAAATGAGTGGCACCGTTAACTCATGTCCTATCATTTTAAGACATAGGGTTGGGGTGGGGGGAATAACTTATTTTGCTGGCTTCATTGCGATGTTCCAGGGTGGCTGAATTTTGTTCTCATTCACTCACTACAATAGCCATCCTTACAGTAGTACACATTGCGTGACTCGGTCAACATGGCGAACTCCTAGTGACGTAAAAATCGTTTAGAGACTTTTTGGCGACACCTTGTCGCCGTCGGATCTTAATTAGACGATTGTCGACAATAAAAATCCTACTCGACAACAACCCTATTGCAGAGTCCCTTGGCACTTGCGCAGCTCTACATGAAATTGGTGCCCTGCTAGGACAAGAAAATTGATTGACATGAGTGGCATCTGATCACCCTAATGCCCATCGGCACACTACATGGATCAAGAAGTTCTGGGTCTTTTTTTCCTTTAAAATACTGCGGAAGTTAAATGAACAGGTGAAAAATTCTCTGGATGGATCGTACTGCCCATCCTGAGGAAATTTTCTCACTTGTTGCAGCACATTTTAAAGATGTTGGATGGAAAGAAGGTCCACTCATGTAGGACTACCCAGGCTAAAGTAACTCCTTTCCATAAAACGCAGCCAAGCGTTTCATATCAAGATCTAGGGTGTAGAATCTGGTTGTTGGTATGCGTCTGCTTTGTGATACGAAATTTGACTTACTGTGTTCAGGGAAAGGACGTGCAATTAAGCGCCAATCAATTCCCTTAAGTTAATGGCCATTGGGTGCATTTGCACTGGCTATTCTTAGACAGAGTTAAAACCACAGAAAAACAGTGTGGCCCATAAAAAAAGTGACATTTTCACAAAATTATAAAAATATATATTTGCCAAAGTCTCTTTTGTGAAGAGTGGTGATTTTCTGTGGTTACAGCTGTGTATTATTTCTCTATTTCTGGTTGCAGGTTGGCAACCGAGTAATTTTGGTGTCAGAAGACGATGAATGCACATTGAGGGTTGACAATTGGAAGTCCTGTTCTAACTCAAAAAAAAAATGCTAACCCAAGAGGTTGGGACTTTCTGTTGGTAACTGTATGGTGATCCATTGATTGAGACCTGGTCCAGTGAAAGTCTGCTGTTTCTGCAATGGGAAGTGGAATTGAGTTTCTACCAAACTTTTAGGAATCTATGGGTGTACAGATTATTGGAGTACCTATCTCAAAATGGCCAAAAAGTGCACGAGTGAGTTGGGCCTTCTGTTAGTCAACCCCGAATTTCACGGAGAGGATGGGAAGTGCATGCAAATTCTCAACGCACCATTATGGCTGAAGGTTATCCTATACAAGTACATATGAGCATACCATGCATCAATAGACTCTCTAAATGTAAACCAGTTGCAAATTTCACTCTCAAAAGAGGAAACTCTTGGTAAAACCCTCCAAATGATTGGTTTGTACTTAAAAAGAGTGAATTCCCACTCAAAAGATGAAAATCACTCAAAAAGAGTGGATTTCCCTTGTTTTTGTGTTGTCCTTCGTTTCACTCCTCAAAATGTTGTCCTTCGTTTAAGAAGTATGCCCCAGAGATCGGCAGTAGGGAAAATGGGGAAGATGGGGGTCATCCATATTCAACCATTTTTTGGTGATAAAACATGTGTGGAGTAAATATTCACCAATATAACTTTTACAAAATCTGACATGCCCCCTTATGGAATTTACAACACACACCCCTAAAATTGGGCCCAATATGCCCTCTTCTCATACTTTCAATGTCATTTTTACACACACTTTGGATGCCGTTGATACTTTAAGATATACCACCTATTAACATTACATTTCTACATAAGATGTTTCATCATTTGTCTTGTATAGGAACTCTGATAATAAATGTGTCATTTGGAATGTTCCATTTAATTTACAGGGGTGTAAGCTATTGCCACAATTTGCAAAATTCCCGAAAAACTAAAATTCATGTCTACTTTGAGATATCATTGTCATACTTATTTGATTGATCTTTGCTGGAGAAAAGTATTCATCCAAGGTTGTTAAGAATGTATTTAGATCATGGTGACCTATTTCCTTTTAAGGACACCTGTCATTTAATAGTGCCATTTTAGCTTTTGAACATAGTCAAATTTGACCGGATGGTGCTTAAGTTTACAATCCTTACTCTACCGCTATACAGTCAGACTTAAAAACAGCACATGTTAACGATGTTTAAAAAAAGTACATTTACTCTAAGTAGTTACTTATGTTGGGTATTCCACTTTTTGGAGGGGATCCATTAACATGTGGTAAAAATTTATATTGAAAATCAATGTTTATTGCTAATTTGTCATGGTCATCAATGAGAAACTGCCGATTTGCAAGTATTAAACATTTTTCAACACTCAATGGGCATACACATATTGACTCCTAATAAAATACAACATGCGACCCTGACCTCATTCATTATTTTTTGTGTTTGACATTCATATTGCATTCTCTTCTTCATTCCATATCTCAATGTCGTCGACTTTATCTATGCTTCTGCGCTGTCTTCTGTATGTATTATCTGTTGGCCTCCTTGCACTGTCTCTTCTGCAATGTCTGTGGTTTTCTTTCGTTGCCTGTCTGATATTCCTACTCCCGGGCCTTTAATTTTACTGGGATATGATAAAAAATATGAAATTCTTTATTTTTTTCTTTTTTTAATTTGATGAAAAAGTGGGGCCAAAAGTTTGTCCATCAGGTCATACACCTTTATTGATGTAAAGCAGTTTGCAACAACTGCAACATTTAATAGTAATAGCCTAGATTTATTGGAAGTAAAAGCATCCTTCTTTGATACTGCATCACCTTAACTTTGGCTGCCTAACCCTGTGAGTATACTGGCCAACCACCGAACTCATCTTTCACTTCTCAAGAAAGGGACCTATTGCAACTCCAGGGAAGGAAACGAAATGGAGGACGGGGAAGGAAGAAACGAGGTAAGACAAAACCAAACATAAAATCAAACCACAACACCAACATCAAATTTCTAGAATTTCGCGTTCTCATCTTTCGTCGCGCTCGCTAATTCAAAACAATAGAAGCTGTTGAACCACCCCAGTCCTATTTTACAACTGACCTCAACATACCTTTGACCTTGGCACGTGACCCTTGACCTCATCAACCAAATGAGGGATCCCATATTGCACCTATGACTCAAGTTTGGACTTTCACTTTTCAATGTAGGTCTATTTTACTTTTTTAGCCTATTTTCAACTTGACTCACATGACCTTGGGCGTTGGCACATGACCTGACATCATCAACATATAAAGGATTTTTTCCCATGGTGCACCTGTGACCAAGTTTTGGCTTTTTCAATTGAGGTAAATTTTAAAAAATAACATTTTAGTTGACACACATACACACACACAACGGATTGCTGTGGTCCTTTAGCTATAGCTGGCGGCCCACAAAAATGCATACTCATAAAACCCTGGCAAAACAACCAACTAACTTGGTACCATCCTTTACGTAAGACAAAAAATCAATTATGGATCACAGCACATTTCGGGGGGGGGGGGGGGGGTAGCAGACCTTTAAATTTCTAGGTTGGAAAGGAAGGAAAACCTGAAAATTTATCCTGTAATTTAGTGATACAAGCATAAAATTTCTAGCCTTAACGTAAATCAGTCCTGTTATTTGCTGGGATTATAACGTCACTGTGACGTCATTCAAGGTAAATGTTGGTACTAATGTGGTATCTTTAGAGAAAGAGGCTATCAATTGATCTGTATGACACAAAAGACTAGCAAAATTATGGGTGTTATAAATTGCTCAATGAGAGTGTGGGATAGCACTAGTAGAACACAGTGTGTATATCGTATTCATGTGGCAAAGTTCCACTTTGACACCCCACATGAACATTGCAATGAAACTGGTACCATATTTTAATAAACATACAGCCCACCTTTGCATCCCATTCAGCAAGTTGAAACAGAAAACAAGTAGTCATAAATTGCCCGCCTGTTACTGAAAAAAAATATTTGCTTTTGTTTTTTTTTTTGTGGTGTGGGAATGTTTTCTTTAAGCAAAATATGATCAGAAATAATATTCACCGCATGTTGGGCATGGTTTATACATTTACTACATAGAGCATTGAACTCTATCAGGGGCTGAGTATTTTCTTGATAGGCCTACATTCCACGTGGTAAATTGGATATGCAAAATTGTGATGAGAGTTTTGTTATTGAAATATATCTGTCTTAAATAAAATAAAAGCCTACATTGGTGCATTAAGGGTGATAGAGGGGCCTTTCAGTACGCACAACTATTTGCAGCTGCGCATCGGTTAGCGTGAATACTTACGCACTCACCGCTATATTTGTGCGTCGACTGTTTTCTTGAGATGCGTCTAACGCTAGCGTGTGGTTTCGTGAAGAGTTTTGCATTCGTTTGTGCAGTTTGCATCGTTTGTTTTGGAATATTTCGGGGGGCTTTTTTGTTAACTCGTGCTTATGTGGTTAATATTCCAAAATGCCTTAATAAAACTCTAATTACCGACAGGCATCTTTCTACCCCACACAAAAACCCCAACATTTAGAGAACCAAGAGAAATCGGAGGAAAGTGTAAGCTAACCTCCGGAATAATGAACCTTTAGAATATCGAGAGAACTCCGTAATGAGCATGATGAATATATACTAACAGATACTTTGATGCCGCGATGCCACAATTGCACTATTTTTCCACATTTTAGAAAACCCAACTGAGATAAAAAATATTCGGACATCAGACCAAGTTTTCTGTTTTTGGTGGTGATGACACGAATCAAATATTTGGCAACCTTAACCCTATAACCTAAAACTAACCCTAATCCTAATATAAAACTTGATCGATAATTAGTTGTCTGCTTCAAATCACCTTGTTCATTAAAACGTTTTTGGAATAGCAACCTTTGAAATTCGAATATAGAACACACGGTATCTGGTTTTCAAAAAAATAGCGAAACTTGCTAGCTTGGAAAAACGAGCCAATTTTCTTTAAACCTTCTTTACATATTCGGGAAAGCAGGACCCCTTTACAAATCAGAATGAAGCCCGTTCCAAAATTATCGGTATAGTGAACTATTTTAATAATAAGGAATAGCGAATCCTTTTTTCGGAATATATAGCGAACCTTTTAAAGGTTCATAAAAGCGAATGCTAAAAAAGCTTGTCGGAAAAACGAACCTTGTGGAACATTGAAACTTCCGAATAGCGAGAGGACCCAAATAACTACTTCAATTTTTTAATGGGTTCATGTTAGCCTCATGCAGATGCACAAACTTGTTTGGGTTGTGCTTCTTTTATAGTTCAACATTGTGAGTTCGTGATGAAGTTGACATTTTTTCCAACTTCTTTCTAATCTTTTTTGGAATGGTAATTTTGTTATATTCTGACGTGTATGCCACTTATACATTAGATATAAATCACTTGGTAATTATAAATTGCGATGCCGTAGTAAATGCTATCATAATCACTGTTTGGTGAGTTAGGATGGTTATACCTGGCGCTAGGTTCGGTGCGTAGGTACGCGAAGAGTGCTGCGCCCACAACACCGTTAACCAAGAACGCACTCTAAAATGAAAAAAAGGTGTATTTTTGGTTTAACATTTGGCAGATTTCTAGAAAAACTAAGTCGGTGGACCCCCTTTTTATTGACGCGCCTTAAAGATCTGGCATAGGCTGTAACAATAATTTAAAAAAATAAAAAATCTGGCCGTCAGAAGTTTATTTTTTATGAGGGGAAAATGGCGTCTTTTTCTCATTTTCCCCATAGAGCTCTGCACAAATTTTTCCGAAAAAATGTGATTTTTGAAAAGTATACCTCAAAAACGAAAGTCGGTGACCCCCATTTTGTATTTCAGATTTTCGTTTACACCGATGAAAATAACATATAGCTGAAAATAAAGAAAATCTGGCTTAGCTTTATGATCCGCTCCACCCTTAAATGTTATTTGTCCCTGGTTTATCCAAAATAGCTATGTTACCCAAATAGTTTGGGGGAGGGTGTGATGGGGGTGGGCATCCACGTGAATAATTAAAGTCAAGTGGAAATACTGTTACATGGTTTTCACAATGTTTTCTCTTGACGAGGAAAAGGTCTATTTTGCCTAATTGCCCCCCCCCCCACACCCGCAAAGGGTCCATATTTTGGGAAAGGCCATCCACTTTTGACAAATCCACCCCAAGAGGCCCGGACATTTCTTGGGGGACACATAAATCTCACACCGGAACTTGTGAAGATGGCCCTATGACTCTAGAATCTATATTTGTCTTAAGATCTATATTTGTCATTATTTTTAGACCGACAAAGGCATGCATGACAATTTCCGTCTGTCATACATTGTGTGTGTGGAAAATTGGCAATTTTGCAAATTGCAGCATTTATGGCATATTGTGATAGTCAGGAGGAATACTGTGGGCAAAAGGGTGGAAATGGAGTACAGGCCTTTTTCTATGACGATTTTTGTCAATGATGACCTAAGCTAATAATTTATGGAGGGTGTGCAAAATTTCGTGCAGTGGCCTTTTCTAGAAATCCAATATGGCGTTCACTCTCAAATTTCATTCAAATGGCCATTATTTTATGCAATAGATCCAGGTTTTAAAGCACGAGGAATCTTTTGGACGGGTTATTGACGTGATTTGATCACACCATTACAACCAAATCCAATATGGCCACCTGAAACCCAATATGCCCCGAATCATTCAATTGACCATACTCATCAGGTATTGTGAGGAGGCTAATTCTGCCACTCTCTACCAGTAGGAACTCATATCGAATTCCAAGTGTGTTAACAGCTCCCGATCACGATGGCAGTCAATATATGCCTTTTAAGATCTTTAAAACTACAAAATTGTCCTTATTCATAATATATTGGCCATCATTTTGAAATTTTACGAATGGGTTTGTCCAAAAAAACAAATATATAAATACGAGTGAAAGTCCAAAGACATAAACTCATACTTTAATTGAAACTTTACTCAATTTTGGGTGTTTTAATAAATACCATAGATGTATCGTAATTTATAGGGTTTAAAGAAGGTTAAAAGGCAGCCACATTAGCCCACCGCTTAACATCGTTTGGATGTTAAAGAAACAGAAATTCCAGATAACAATGTCAAATGGTCAATACTTATCACATACCTACTTTACACCTTTTAATAATAATTAGTGATTTAACTACAGAAAAAAATAATGGTAGGTTTTACTATTTTTAAAGGCGGCGGTATAGCTGCCATCTTGGACATTTAAAAACAGGTCCATTACCGAGAAATGCCAGTTAAGGGTTTTGTATCAAATTACATGTATCTCCTAAGTGTAAAGCAGAAAGCATGTACATAGACACTGGAATCAAGCCTCTAAACTGCCAAATGTGCAGAACACTTGACGTGTTCTGATGCGTTGAAATGGCATTATAGAGGTGTTAAAGTAAACTTGCAGAGTGGGATCAATGGTAACAGATTTTGAAAAACCTGCAGAACAAGTTTTAAGGTGTTCAGTATGTATTCAAGTAGCGTAAATAGGTATAATGGAGGAGGTAAGATCATTTTAATGATTCCCAGAGCATGTTGATTTTGAGCAAGCCCCTATTGGATTTTTGTGGCAATTGTAATGATAAAATTACAGTACCAACACTTCTCGTGCTTAAAAAAACCGGCAGTACCGAGAGATATTTGTCTCTATCGGAAATACTTAAGGGATTTTAGTGATTTTGGACATGGTGAGCAGACATATTGGATTTTCAAAATGGCACGTAACAAATTTGCACACATCCAAAAAATTATTGGTAGGTCCTAATGAACTAAGATCTATCAATAGAAAAGTCTTGTACTGCCATTTCCATCCTTCAGGCCTGTGACTAGACTTCCAATGAATAGCCATTGCTATACTCTGTATGTTGGTACTTTTCAGGTATCAATGGAATGAAAAGACCATAGCTATCACTGGTGCTTTATAACAAATTCCAGAGGGTGGTAAACTGCCCCTTGGTAAACCGTGTTATATAAAAAAAGCTTGGTAAGACCCGAGTTAGTGCAAAACACTCCGATCTGATAAATGGAATAGTCCCTTATTGATCCCGACGAACTAAGTTCGGAACGGGGGGATATGAATGGAGCTCCGTCGTCCGTATGTCTGTATGTCCGTTATGTCCGTTATGTCCGTATGTCTGTGAGAACAATGTTAACATGGGAATTCCGTGATAAAAATGTTAAACCTGTAGCTGTATCTTTGAAACGATATATCGGGCCCACAGAATTCCTGCGCGTCATTGCGAAGTTCATTCATGGAATGCATCGTTTCTGCGATTTGAAAAGTGTGTGATATATGCAGCATACTGCTTAGGTATGCAAATGAGCTAAGTAAAATGCATAATTAATGCTATCACTGGAAACTGTACAAAAGATATGCAAAATTCTTTTGCCACATGAAGTATATCTGGGCATGCATTGTATTCGCGCTTTGAAAGTAAATATATGCGGCTTAGGTATGCAAATGACACTAAATATGCGTAAATCTGTAATTTGAAACAGTTCATCAGATATGCAAAATTCTTTGCCATATGAAGTACAATTTGGCAGCATTGTTTTTCGCCACTTTGAAAGTGCTCGATGTATATGCGGATTCGGTATGCAAATGAGCTAATTAAATATGCACAATAAATGTTTCGCTGAAACAGTAATCGGATGTGCAAAATTCCTTCACTTACATGAAAGGCTTATGCCATACATTTTTGTGTGACATATGTGCGGTTTAGTTATGTAGGTTTTAGGTATGCAAATGAGCTAATTAAATATGCGCAATGATATTTCACTGAAACGGTACATCAGATTGTGCGGCAAAATTCCTTCGCGACATGAAAGGCTTATGCCATACATCTTTTGTGTGAAATGATCTGGGCGTTTATTTATGCACAATGTCATGCTTATCCTGACATTCAAACCTTGCCTTTTATTTAAAGGTGCTAATTCCAATACGTCAGTCTTGTATGCATATACCCACTCGCCACTAAACTCCAACTGCACTTACTAATCTTCTTCACCACTTCCAATTCTGACATAATGGTTTAGGTGGGGGTGGTCTAGTGGTCTCGGGTTTCAAGGGAGTTGTGGTGTGCATTCAGTTGTCACTTCCAAATGAATCGCGAAATTCGGCGGGGAAATATTTTATGCATCGCGTTAAATACGAGTTCGCCTTGTTGATTTTCTAATCAAATCAATTGATGAGATATAAATTATTTAATTTAAAAATAACTTGTTAAAAGTAGAAAGTTTTCTTTAAGGAGGACAAGACAACCCAAATTACTCAATTTTAAGGAATCTTTGCAAAGTAAGCAAGAATACAAGGCATAGTCCAATATATCACCTTTTAAAAGTAATTTGTTACAAAAATATGAGAAAATAATAAGCACTGATACAAAGTACACTTTGAACCTCAGGCTCCTTCAGGTGAGATAAATAATTGACAGAATTCTAAAGGCAATGAAAAATGTCAACATCCCTATTTTTCAAAAACTTAGCAAAGTTATGTGTCATTTTTTACAAACACAAAAAGTTACCATGGATTTGATTTGTTAACTTAATTTAGCTATATATACTTATATTATCACAGAAATAAGGAATAAAAATAAAGCACTGGCAACTTTGCTATGAGCTTGCAAACTTGGGCATTTTTCAGCATTTTTTACCGATTGTGAGGAAAACCAGAAAATACTATGACACCCCCGTCGAAAATGGACAATTCAATGCCTTTCTGAAGATCTTCTATTGATATGTAAAGACAAACGATTAATTGTCAAAAGAATAAAAATGAAAATTATAAGTACTCTTGTTTACAATTGGTACCAGTCTGAAAAGTGGGAATTTTCATTTTCCCTGTGTTTGGAGATACTCATAGGGCCATTTTTAGGGGCGGTCATAATTCTGCAGTAGGGGGGTAATCAATATTTTTTTATTACCATCATGTAATGTTTTGGGACACCTGTTTCAAACCTAACAGATGAACAAAATTTGCCGACCCCCCATCTTCCACCGACTGCCTGACTCCTCAGGGCAATCCCTATTAAGGTGTGTTCTATTGGGACCTATTTCGGCTTATACCAGAAAAGGGATAAAACTTGGCTCAATAGAAAATCAGGCAGTCCCGACTGCATTTTAGTGACTTATACCAGATGAAAGTTCCACCGGTATTTATCCTTGTTGGGAAGGATAATGCCAGAGAAATTATACGGTGAAATCCAATAGAAACACACAGCGTTCCGATATTAGTGTGCACATACCGGCTAAAGACCGGAAATTGACGCCACGTGATCGCGTAATTGACCCACGTCCGTTGAGCAGCGATGTGACGTAGTACCGGGTGCTAGACAACGCATTTTGTCAACATCACAATTCTCCGTCGCCGTCTTTACTTTTTGGTGCGCGATTACATGTCGCTGTAATATACCTATGATCTTTTTCTGCCTATCACGACGTGTGGATGGGCTTGCAGGAGAATCATTTACTGATGAATTAAAACTCAAAGGAATTAGACTGAGGACATTCGCCTCTTCCAGCACATTCTTTAGCTGGACAAGTTCGGCGAGGTCACGACCACAATACAACACGGTTGACCTGTGCAGATGACCCTTAGCCGGTAAAAGTAACAGTCCGTGACGGCCAGTCGCATTTCCGGAAAACGCTGTCAATAGAAACTCAAACTATCGGCTATTTTCAGTATCAAACCGGATAAATTTTTATCTGGATAAATACAGTCTGCTCAATAGAAACACACGCTATGTAGGACAGCGTTCAAGATCTGGGACTGCGTTTGGAGGACAATAAATGAGTAAAAACGGAAGTTCAAGAATTTTGATATGAAAACAATTTTTCTGGGGTGAAATTTTGTGTAGAAATGAATCTGGCATTAGAAACTTAATTTTGCCCAAAATTACCCCCCCTTAAATGCTAAACCTCAAAATACAAATCTCCATGATATCGAATAGGGAAAAAAGAGACAAATGTGCTATAACTAGGAATAACAATATTTTCACTGACACCTGTCAAAAATTATAACCATAGTAAACATAAGTAAGGGTATCTTACATTGGACTATGTTTAGAACTGTATTAATTCATTCTAACCCTAAGTCAGCTAGTGTCTGCTTGTATTGAGGTGGACTGGTATGAGATCGATGGTTTTATACATTAAACGACCTATTGCCGGAAGGAAAAAAATGATTGATAAAAAAAATTCAAACTCAAAATGAGGAGTCCAAGGTCTAAATAAATATGAACTTGTTGTAGGAGGAGGTATTGGGATACAAGTTCAATTTTAAAATCCCATAATCCCTGGAAGTTTTTAGTTTGACTTTTTTATATCAATTTCAAAAATTTTTTTTACGCCTAAAAAACACAAGGGGTAGGGTAAACATTTCCAATGTAATTTTTCTTAGTAAAGAAGCATTCTGTTCAAACTTACCACCTACGTTTTGCTATTGCATTTCTGACAAAATGACACAAAACGTGAAAAAAATCCAAATTACAAATGACCATTATTATTTTTTTTAAAAATGGCCAAATTTTGCCCAAATGGCCAAAATATGGCTTATATCTCAAAAAGCATGTTGATTTTCACCATTTTAGGGCCAAAATCAGAAAAAACTGCATGTAAATTTTCACTTAGAAAACATTAATTGACCACATTTTTAGTTGTTTTCACAACTAAATAAGTTTTTCCCACCCGGGTCGCCCAACGCAAGTTGGATCTTGAATGCTGTCCTTAACTCCTCAAACGAGTGGAAATTACACTCTTTAGGAGTGAGTTTTACCTTGTGAGTGGATTCACTCTTTAAGTACACTCCACTCATGTTGGAACTTGCACGGTTTACAGAGTTTCACTCTTTTGGGTTGATGAAATTTTCAATCGTTACATTAGAGAGTAGGCCTCGGTGCTTAGAGCTTTTAAAGTGTTTGCATCATCAGAAAACCTATTGATGAATTCGCTTAAATGAACCTATGGGCATGTCCTGCAAGTGGGAGCCACAGTGTCACTTACATTTAGATGATCAACAACTAAAAAAATAATCATTGCTATGTTGCAATTTTTAATTGCAATGTGTTGAGAATACTGATGTATAGATAAGCCAACCCTAAAAAAATTCAAGAGATCCCTCCTCATTCTTTTTTGGCCTATGTTTGGTGAAAAAATTAGCATTTTTTGCACATTTTTAACCTTACACAGAAATGTCACACTTTTTTAAAGCTTCATTAGTGCATCCATCATGTTTTTTTGTGAATGGTTGATTTTTATATTTTTTTGTGAATTCAGTAGGTACCAACTGGGCCTTTATTGAAAATGCATGGTTCACAATCAGAATTTATTTTGTGTTATCTCAAAAATCAGAGTTGGCCTGTTATGTGTCATCACCATAAGGGAATCCCAACCCATTGAGAGAAAATACTTTCAAAGTTAATATTGAAACAGTTTTCTTATTTTCTTAAGTAATTGGAGCCATATTGAAAGAAAAAACAATTAACCGTTGAAATCTTGCTGTGAATTTAAAATAGTGACAAAATGTGACCAAAAAGTAATGGCCCGTACACAGTCCGTCACAGAGTAAGGGCCAACCCTTACTGCTACGGAGATAACAGAAGCCACAATGTGATAAAGTGTTTGTAGGTATTGTTGCGGACTAGGTCAAATTGTATTTCAAACTTGAATTACAAGAATTTTTCAACTTCTGGGGCTGTAGTTAACAAGAAATATCTTACAAAATACAGAGTAACATCCAATACAAACTTATGCAAAAACTGATGAAATTGCACCCAAAACTTGGAAAATTGAGAATCCCATTACATTTTTAAGAATATGGGCAATTCATTAAAAAAAACCAGGAATGATAGGCACATTATGGTAATACTTGAAAAACAAACTCTATGTGGAGTTTATATCAATTAACATGAAAAAAACACCAAATGTCACAGAACATCCCAACCATCGTGGTATTGAATTTAGCACTCATGCAATGGAGGACTGCTTAAATTGTTGTTAAATAAATCAATGCAACCCCTAAAACAAATCTACAACCCAAACTACACTGTAGGTCAACAGCAATTATATGTAACCAAACTACGGTAGGGACACACTATTGTCTTGAAGAAGGACCCGTAACGGGCCAAACTCTAATGTGAAAAAAGGGCAAAGGGAACAATTCTAGCGACACAGTTATTTTAATACCCTTATTGAGTTGTAACTATGTTATCAGCTATTTCACTTAATTCTTCAAAAATTGCATTTTTATTTTGACCCACATTTCAAGAGAAATGCCCATATGTTACTTTAAAGTGTGTAGATAACCAATCTTGAAAAAAATTAAGGGGGTGTACCTCAATTTTGAATATGAATGTTTAGTTTAAAAAGGGCATGTTTCGGCCAAAGTTACTACAGTAGTCTATGAGAAAATTAAAATTTGAGCACATATGCATTATAGTGAAAAAAACGATGTACGCGATGAATTTTTTTATTTTCACTTATGTTCAGAGTTTTGATGAGTATCTCTTCAAAAAATGTATAAAAATAGAGGGTGACGGGATTACTTTCCAGTTAAATGGCAAAACTATGTCAAAAAATAGGTTTATTTGACACCAGGCGTTGTCAAATCCGAGACGCATGCACCATTGGTGCGTACACGCGTTGATAAAGGCGCGAACTAACGCTAGTTTTCGCTTAACGGCCAGACGTTCTCTTGAGGCCATAACAAAATGGAATAGTTACTTTTTCTGAGGTTTTTGTCACAGACGTAAGGTCTCTTTAAATCTTTTGCATTTACCAAAATAAAAACCATTGTCAAGAAACAGTAGGCCATAAGGCTTTACCATTATGTAAGTGCGATAGTTTGAAATGCATGCGGGGGCGGCAATTTTAATGTTGGTTTACACCACTTTTAATTTATTGTCGTATAAAGTTTGAGTTTGGTTTCAATGTAGGTATAGGGAATTTACTAAATTAAATATGCATGATATTTATTTATTTATTACTTATTCATTTATAGTTCTATGGTTGTGTTATTATTATGTCAAACATCTCCCCAAATGGTAGGGATCTTGCCGCATAAGGCGCTGAAGGCTTGATGACGGAGAGAAAGAACTGGAGTAAGAGTCTATAGAAAACGTTAAATTTGGGACCATAGTCACGCCTTTTAGTAAAAAATATTATATATTGGTGTGAGGTTTTTTTTCCCGTTTTAAAACGCCGGAGGAGAGAACCCCCAATTACCGCATTAGGTATATGAAGAAACCGATACACACAATTAAATGTGCGGAGCCTTGTCCGTCGCATTAGAGTATTGTTAAATGTAAACAGCCGAACACTTCTTTTACAAGTCTTCTTTTTTATGTCCACATATATTCATGACTGCAATTTTCTCTTACAACCTCTCTCCTCGACATCCGACAAAGACTCACTGTAAATTCTGTACACAAAATACAGCTTTTTATATTGACCAATCAGGGACTAGCTTTTGCACTGCATGCATAACCACACAACCATCACCCCCAATGTCTAGCACATGTGCCTCTAAGCCTAACCATTCACAGGCAAACCATGGATCAGTGCACAACAATAGCGTATACTCAGCCACACCCAATTAGAGCTTCCAACAGTCAATTCTATGTCACCAAACATACTTGTAGGATATTAACTATGCAATATACTGTAATATCCAAAAAGTAACATTTTATATTAATATCAAATTTTTCAACATAATTTATAGGCCCAAAATCACCTATTGTGACATATATACACCTGAAACATGACAATTGGTAACTAGATATAAAAATTTTGTAGATTAATGCACATGGCAAAGGCGGCGATTCCAAATAGGGCGGTGAGCGTCTACTAAAGCGGAAAACGTCCCAAAAAGGCCAAACTGCCATGGCATGGGGGCTTCCCCGCATGCAACCACCTATACACCCTTACACCGCCCCTTCCAAGTCTTTGTCCCTATACTTGGCTCATAATTTATTGGACAGTTTAGAATGTCCGCCCGCTTTGCCACCAACGGCACACCTTCGTACACGTAAAGTCAATAACGCCCAAGAGCAATGAGCGCGTGTGTTATGGTCCAAGAAATTATGGCCTCGAGGATAATAAAGAACCAATCTTGGGGGATTCTTTGTAGAACAAAAAAAGGTTTGTGGCAAAGAAAATGGTTCTTTGTAGAATCTTAAAACTCTTTTTTTTCACATTTCTTCCACATGTCTAATATAGTAGGCCTATCTCTGATATTTCTACGATTGCGCGCTTTCAAAGGGTGCCTGTTGGACGCCAGTCTCTATGTTTTTTAGTTAGAGACTGTTCAGTCCTTTTAATTATGACATAGCTGATTTTTTTCTTTTAAGAATATGTCTTTTCCCGCCAACAAAAAACATTTTAACCATCAATTCATTGAATGATGGTTATGCTATCGAAGAGCGGCGGTTTAATGTCGGGGATCTTATTTCTCTACTAGCGGGCGTTTTCATTTGCATTTCTGACAAA
>JAMKCH010019539.1:0-36482 GCA_023653785.1 Ophioderma brevispina
TTAGTAAAAGTAAAATTTATATTAAATCATGATGAGACAAATAACACAAATGAGTGAATATTTTATTTGGCCACTTTTTCGAGGAGGGAAAAATGTGTACTTGAACGTCACATCTCATTAATAGTCAATACCCCGGAATTTTGCAGACATCTACCTCGTCCGCATCCTTTCACCAAGTCAATAATGGTCAATATAGCCAATGTATTCGATACTGAGGATATCCGTAACATTTTCCTGCTATCTCAAGAGTGATAAACGAATCTTTCGAGCGTGAACTTTACTTCAGCACTGGTGGCAAGCGTCACTCTCGTGAATCATACGGCTATATTTGCACTCTAGAATAGGTGGTGCGATAGATATCTTTTCCTTCGTACGAATCTGAAACTTTAGAGAAGGAACTTCCAATTGTGACTATTCCCTTTGTAGTGCCTTTCTTCCATAGGCTTTGTTTGGCGATTACTTTGATCGTGGTTCAAGGACCAGCTAAGACAAGGTAGCGCGTGATCTAGTCGACTGGTACATCAAGTTTACGGACAATTCCATGGCGACTTTGTCAACATGCATAATACTAATAGTATAGTATAACGCATAATACCATGTTATGTAATCGGTGATGCGCGTAACAACGACGTCAATGAAACTTCTGAATGTTACTTTACTTTATTAAGGTCAATTATGCAATGCTGGGGTGTACGAATACACTGGGTTGTTAAGCCTAGATAAGGCCTTAATATGTAGTTTGGAATGTTTTGTTTCAGTGTCGCATTCTCCCTCTAAGGTTTCGGTTGACACGTAATTTTGCTGATGTCAATTCCTCAAATCTCAAATCTTTATTTCCTTGCAAAATAAATATAAAAACGCACTGGACAACATGGAAGGAGGTTGAACAAAAGGCCAAACGAGCTGTAAACGGACACCTCCTAACGAAAATAAAAGTTACCAAAATTGAGGAATTTACAGCTGTTAAGAATAGGCGAAAACATCTCTAAGCCAAATGTTAAGCGTTTTATTTTAATCATGGTTCGGGACTCGAAAGGGTGATCCAGTTGATGTATTGATAATGGGCGATTACGCTTAATCTCGATTGACGATTTTTTTTAAGTTATGAAAACGATTAAGAGTTGTTTACCCTCGATTAGCACAATAAAATTGGGCCCCAACAAAGGTTTTCCGAAGTATCGTAAAGAGGCAAAAGTATGAAAACACAATACATGTTGTCTTTACCCGTGACTGCTATCTATCTGAGTAAAGTACTAAGTTGAGCGGTTGGACTGCAAATTGGCCGACAACCCCTCCCCTCGGTACAAACAAAACGCAACCCTTTTATTCGAAAGATAGGAATAACTATTTAAAAAAATGATGGTTGTGGTCAAAATCTTTGGTGGCAGGTGTTTGTTGGGTAAAAAACTCACGTTTTTGAGCTAAAACTTAAGAATATAAGATTTATATTTCTCCAGCAAACAAATTTTAATCATATGCAATACTATCAATATCTGACATTTATATATAGATTTCTGTTTTTTAGACCATATTAAAGGGTCTGAGAATTTTAGCCCCAAATCACCTTTTTTTTTCCTAAAAAACATTCTTTTTATCACATATGTTACCACAACGAGTATTACCTGAACCCTTGTTGCAATGATAAAACTATATCATAACAAAAAGGATACCATAAAAATAAGATTGTAAGATTTTTCCTTTCAAAAAAATTTAAAAATAATAATTTCCACGCTTAACTTGGCATCCCAATTCATTATTCGGCATAGAAATCATCCCTGCCACCAATATTTCAACCACAACCCCCATTTTCTTAAATTCTTATATATTTGATCCTTCAAATAGGTGGTTGTGTTTTGTTGTACTTGGGGAGGGTCTCGAAAACTAGAGCACTTTTCAAGGTCGGCGCTCTCTATACTAGTTTGTGCTCTTACAATCCCCGTTGAGGGTACGATCATGTATATTTCAAATCACCTCCTTGCCACGCCTGCATCTGATCAATTATCGTATGACAATTCTGTAGAGAAAGAATCAAAAGTATGAATGCTGAAAGATAAGTACATGTACAAACAAACGATGTACAAATCCTCGCGTGCGTAATTCATTTTTTCCATGACATGGAAGAGAGAGAGAGAGAGAAAAAACATACACGGGGCCATTTTTTTTTATCATGGTTCGGGTTCGTGTCCCATACAGTCGGATCGCTTAGCCCATTATTTTTACCGTGTTGATGGCAAGGATTATTTTTAATACCCTTATCTTAAACCCTTTTCTGGTGGCCAAAAGATTTAATGCACTTGCTATTTGATATCTACACTCTCTTTTCTTTCAAAACTCATTATTTTGCTCATTTTTAAGTGTTTTTAAACACATTTCATTGTTGTTTAATTTTTTTATTCTCATTCATGATATTGGTAAAAAGGTTACGGCTCTCTGGTAAGTAGTTAACCCAGTAATGAACATTTCCGTTCATATGTTCAAACATTACATGCAAAACTTTTCTAGAGTATTGTTTTCAATAACATCTTTGTTTCAAACACGAAATGCAGGAAAACAAAATGCTATTCATTACTATTGGGCGTAGAATTGTTTTTGTTTGGTCATATGTACCACGTTTAGAAGTAAATAGATGTTTCACTGTTTCAATCGGATTTTAGGAAAATCTAAAACAACAACGTTTTGTCGGATTGGACAATGCCTAAAATACAATGGTTGGCCCATGCCCACATGAATGAAGCCTGTACCTTGAACTATCTAAGTGGACGCGAGAGATTTCACATATCAGATTTCCTAATTCGAAATCTTCGAAACGGTTTCTGAAAGAGTAAAGCTTTAACTGTTTTCTTGGGAACAAATATTGTGAAATTTCGCAATTTAGTTCTTGCTTTAATATAAAAATTCAGCCTATTTTATATTGAAAATACTTAAAACTAAAACAAACAAAAACAAAAGGCTAAATGCTTGGTATATTTGCTCTTTTTTAGGAAACAAATTTGTACCGTACGCATTTTTTTTTCGTATTGCCAAACCCAGGGGTCGGTGGGAGTTGGTTGGAATATTCCGAGTTGGTGACATCTTCCGCTGCCATAGTAAGCATTACGCTTTCTTGCGTACAAAATAGATATTCTCAAACAAAAAAAAATGAAACAAAAACAAAACAACTAAAATTTTTTAAATACATCAAAACAAACAATCACAGACACCCCTCATCAAAAAAAAAACGGCAATCACGTGTTTGTAGGAATTGGGCTGGAAAATTAAAAATCGGCCTATTTTCATCCCATATGGGCAAATTGATAACTTTCGCGCGTGGGATAATGATTAATCATATTGTATAAGTTAAAGCTTCGTCCATGTTTCCCAATTTTTAAATTAAAGCTTAAGCGTTTCTCGCAGGTGTTCTACACCTCTCAAATTCAAATTTAGAGGAATCTGTATCCTCAAAAATCTCATCCTGTGCCCCTTCTCCTCCCATCTAACAAAACAACCCCACTGACATCGCGCCTTAACATTATGTTCTGGATATTCTAAATATAGATGTTATTTTAAGCTTTACTTTTTCGGTTCTTTTTCAAGCTGATTTTCTTTCGGTGCCATAGATTTTTGCCAGTCCGGGGACACATTCACCGCCCTTTCTTGTGGCAAAAGTCGGGTCTTAAGGAACTAGTAGTGATAAACTAAAATTGAAATGACACCAAAAAGGGGCCTTTCTTACACAATTGGAAAATACCAAATAAGGGCAAACACGCAAGGAAATTTGTATTCAAACACATGGTCCCTATTAAACTAAGTGCTCCATTGTTATCATTGCCGGATGATTCTAGTTAATTACAGTTGGAAACTAAGTTGCATTATACCTTTTCATTTACAAATAGCATACCTGAACAGTTTTTACATTTAAAGAACGTCGTATTCATTGTTAATTTGTCTCAACATTGTTTTGTTATTCAACCGTTGAGAAATAAAAAAAACTATCTATCTATTTTTGTGAGTTTCACAGTTTTCGAGAGTCTTCAACATCATTGTTTCCATCATTATAATGCATACAAAAGAGTTAAGAAAAGGGAAGTTCAGCCAAAAAAATAATGTCCTGTCTTTTGTCCATGTCCTAAACATGTGAAGGATTTTTTTTTTAATCTGCACTTTTCTCGAATGGCGTTTCAATACTACTCTTTCGAATGTTTCAAACATTTCATGCCCGATTCGAAGATTCGATTACTGGCGATTTCAAAATTAGTTTTTAGTTTCTTGCCATATCTTTGTTCAACAATCTAGAAAGTTCTCATGTTAGATGTACTAAAACCATCAATTGCAAATTTATATTTTAATCCTCAGACCATGGGAAACATTGTGATCATTGTTAGTGGTCCTTTCCATCAAAATATTTTTAAATGCATTAATCGGGTGGAGGATATATGAAACATTAAATACCTACTGGCCAAAACCAAACATGATGTGATCTACTTACAATATATAAGCAATTGAATGGTTGAGCACTTTGGGAATATGGAGCCGGGAAACGGAACAAGTAAAAATGTGAAAAATATGACAAAACAAAACTGTAATACACAAAAATATATCCGTATTTTAGAAAAAAGGTTTATATTTAGTAATAAAAGAAATAATAGACACTTGCAAGAATTAGACATGTAAATTGTACGATATTTTAAAGCTTAATGCATACTCCTGGGCGACACTTTTGTTAAACGCAGGAGGAAACGTATTATGCCGTTTTCGTTTGAAACTGAAGCAGACGGTCACAACAGGATATTGGTGAACGATTTTCCCCGAACGATTTCGAACTGGTTATTCACATTGATCTGGATGTATCATTTTTTAAAGTAGTATTCAGGACTTTCTGAGGGGGGTGCTCCAGGTGGCATAAAGCCCTGATGGTATATAACGCCAGACGTGGTTCTGAAGGTGATGGGTTCCATCCATATGTCAGGCAACGTCTCGAGCACTGTGTGCAAAGCACTTTACCAATTTTTCTCCCCGCTCTCTACCCCGAATGAAACGTGTATTTGCTGTTAGGTGCATTTCTAGGCAGGTATTTTTGCAATTTAACAAATTTGGTTTTTCGCTTTAAAAAGCCCGTTTTTTCCGATGATAAACCAGGGTTTTCGGCGGAAACCAGTGGCACAGTATCTTGTACACATCTTATTGATATCAAAACGACGATTCGGTCTTAGGACTTTCCATGCCACATCTGCATACGCCCATGACCGACGTTTCCTATGTTTTACTAATTCCATCAACGATAGCGAGGTAGCACGACATGTAAGTAAGCATTTGAAGCAGAGTGTTTTGTATTCAACCACTGGCCTCGTTTCTGCCATAGATTCTCGGCAGTGAAGTGACGTATGGAACTACCTGCGTGACCGTTCCATCAAAAAGTTTTCAGAAAGAAGCTGGTTATATCCTCAGCCGTCCTTCTTTTTTTATATTAATTGACGACATCGAAGTAACAATCCTGAATTCGTCCAGCATCAATGCAGACGATGTTATACTCATAATTTGTCATAAGTCCAAGAAGGACATAGTAGTTGCGGCTGCTTCTCTCACAAAGATCTGAGGAGATTGATTCTTGGGCGACATCATGGAATGTGTAACTCTTTGGTGCTGCCAATTATGCAAGACTGACATACCAACCAAGAAAGTTCCCACAAACTTACTATCAACAACTCCACTTATTTGAAACCACTAGTAGAGGGCAATGGCGTTGATTTGCTTTGCATCTTAATCGTCAAGGACCTGTCATTGTCTCCTGTGATAACCGAATGGCTAAGGCTGCAGCCACGACGGATTGATTTAAGGTTCCCCTAACCATGGCTACTGAAACAACTTAGGGGCTTTCATATAACCCATTGTTTGGTCTAACATGGAATATGCAAGCTCGTTATGGATTGGAGCAACACCCACTTCACTTCATTGTCCAAACTTGATGCCCCTCCAGAGGCGGGAACACTTTCACATTTGATATCCTCGAGAATGAGCTTATCTCTTACCCGCATTTAACCTTTAGAACACCACGGGTCTGCTGGAATTCCAACTATTTTCATCGTACGTTCTATGGCCAAGCACAAGATCTCCCATGCCAGTTCTTGCAGAACCTCTTTCAGTTGAATTTAGTCTAAGACGCTCTATCAGATCGCATCACCTTACTCTAAATTCCCTAGGTCCAAGGTATCCAACAGAAGATCATTTCATCCATTCTTTGTGGGATTATAGAATGCCCTTGCAGCTCATGTGGCTTCAAACCAGAATTTGCAGAGCTCACCGCGAATTATGCTATCATTTGCGTCAATCTGGTCGGCGGTACCAAAAATTAACTGCTCTTAATGCCTTGATTAGATTTGAAAAAGGAAAAAGTCGGGCATAATACAACAACATTACAACAACGGGTGCAACCGCCCTGCCAAAGAGACATTCCTACCATACTATTTTGAACTTTTATCAATATTTAACTGCTATGGCTGTGTTTTTTTTTTTATTCAGAATTTTAACTTTAATGAAGCGGAATCTTGAAGATCTGGTTTTTTTTTGTGTGTAGCAGAGGCAGAGCATCCCGCGGGCCGGCTCGTAGCAGTAGCAACAGCAACAACAACAACACCTCAACAACAGGACAACAACACCACATTCTTCCACACCTTTCTGCACTAGATGCACCCGGGAATGTACTTAACAGCGATACACGTATTTGATAACACGTTTCAATTCCAGGAAACTCATGGATTAGATGGTAACATTTTAAAGGCCGTACAGCCTATAAAGCAATTTTATTTCATCGGTTATTTTCTATATTTTGATTGTGACAACACTTATCGCCTTTAAAAAAAAGCATGCTACACAAAGTCCCGGTGTATTATAAATTAGATCTTACTGGTTAAATTGGCTGGTTGTATCGTCCGTCGATCCAAAGAGACTTGCGAATTGGGACGTGGCGTTACAGACACGCGATAGGCACGCTGAAAACGTGGAAAGATTATTGATGTTACGCTATCTATCACCTAACACACGTGCCGTTGATGGTTGGTGGACAAGGGGTCCTTATGCCTTTTTGAAGCATGGTTGACACAATATGAAAAGACGAAGTTCAATACGTGGCTCCTGGTTTTTTTTCGGACAAAACAATTTCCGGTTCTGCGGGGATATGGAAAATGCTGGATCAACTCATTTTCATTTCAATAAATAAGCTTGTCAAATGAAATTCAAAGGTGATACAGCATTCATTATTACTCTTCTATGCCTGGATTAATCCATTTACTGGGGCCATTTTGTTTTAAATTACATTGTGATTTTTTTAATTAACCACACCAGCTGATGGTTACCTTGTGTCGGCATGCCCGTAGTCAGCATTGCGGTGTAAAGAAGAGAGTGTCCCCATAGAGAGGGTGTCCTCGCTACCAATTAGCAAACAAGTACGGATAAAACCGTGACCTTGTAGACGGGCCATTGGGTACAGTGCTGTAAACAAATGGGTCGCATACAGCAATGAATGGAGAAACACCAATAGACAGAGGGTGGTAGGACACTCAGGTACACGGACCTGATGATATGACACCTGCACCCTGTTAAAATTTCAGTAAATTAAGAAAAGATTTTCCGTAAATTTACGGAAACTTGTTTGAGAAAACACTAACAATAAAAACAAAAACGTTTTTTTTAAAAATTTAAATTACGGAAATATTTCAAAAATTTCTGGACAGCAATATTTCCGGAATTTTTTTTTTGGTCGTACATTTTAAATTACGGAAATTCGGTTAAAAATACACATTTTTTTCCGTAATATGAGACAAATTCTGTAAAATTACTGTCAAAGTTCCTTTAATTGAAGAAATTCTGTAAAGTCCCTAAAAAATGGTATGGAAATACTGCTGCCCAGAAATTTCGTCAAAATTACGGATTTTTTTTAACAGTGTGCATGTAGTTATAGAATGACGAACAACTGTGCGGAATGTTACACGTTTTCAAAGATGATAATCCAACAATATTGTAGGATAGCATCGACATGTAAGTCGCGAGTATGACCGAAATTTCCATTCCCACCAGTGCAATGGGCGATAAAAAAACCGTGGATCCACGTATTTGGATATATATAATACGAGAGGGGCGTAGTTGAATTTGGTACCCCAGGAAAATAAAATAACCGCGGACAATGGGCACGTGTCTACCATACTCCAAAAAAGGACTTTATTGTTCCACAACGGATTTCAACATATTTCTTATATTAAAGGAGGCAATTAGATAAAATCCTTCTATTAAGAGGAGGCATTAGATAAAATCCGTGTCTCCATCCGTTTGGATGATCAATCATCTCCGGAAAACCGAATTTTAGGTGTCTTGGAAGCATCCCTTTCCACGTATTGTGTTAAATAGGTGTCATTAATTAGCATTAATTCATTAATTAATTTTAATGGTACACAAAGCCCATCACCAAACATGTAGGTGCACATTGAAGGTGAATATTTAATACTGATACATAGTAATTTTTGAAATTAAAAAAAAAAAAAAAAAAAAAACAACTAAATTTTCAAATTCCGTCAGATACATTTTACTCATTTTCATTGTTTTATATATCAGTTTTTAAACTGTACCTCACTAATCAAACATCATAAATGCATTTCTTAAACTTCATTTTCCTTTTAAGAAGTCTTATCTAACCGTTAAAATGTTTAACACAACATATTCATATACAATTTCCGTTGCCTAATTCCAATTGTGGTTTAAGACATAACTAATTTAGGACTACACCTCATACCATTCTCGTATTCTCGGACCCCACATTGAAGCTAATTCCCTAAATCAGTTGTTTAGGGTCCGCGAAATGATTTAACAACTCTGTCTACGACCTTTCTTACATATCTCTGATTTGGCTCATATAATGACATATCCCGGATGAAACCTCTTGAGTAAACCGATCAAAATAGACCCTCTCAATATATCTCTTCCTCTCTTCTTTCCTTGACCAATGTAATCTCTAATTGTTTAATTACGTCAGATACCCTGCATGTGAATAACCAAAAATCGGTTCCGCAGTTGGCCCCATCTATACCTACCAGTCGCAGCGACGCGATTGGGGTGCAAAACACCGAATTTGACCCAAGATTTGGATTTTAAATAATTCAGCAAGGATCATAACTAATAAATAAAGTATAGATATTAGTGAAGTATCCGGACATAAGTACTGGGATTTCATTTAGATTCCGCTCCTTTTGAACCGCATTTATCACGGTTAACGAGGTTTTAAAAGCAGGGTGGCATGCACATGCAGATGCGGTTATGAGTGAGAAGCGCCATGCCAATGCCCAGCTGTGTGTCATAATGTGATACATGTATAGCATGAGTAGGGTCATAGTGCCTAATGATGGCAGGATAATTTCCTTCCCCACTTGTTTCACTTTCCTTGTTTCCATCATTACATTTTAAAATACAATATTCAAATGGGCTTAAAAAATTAAAATTCCCATATTTCAAGAGATTTCACAGATGATTTCATAGTAGGCATCATTCAATACTTTGAATACAAACAAATATTTAGGTCGGGAGGTCATAGCAGTCGCCAAATCAAATATGGCTGCCGTCATATGAGAATGGCAAAATGGTTCAATTCTCGCGACTATTTGGTCGTCTTTTACTATATACAAATCACTAAAGTTACATTATAGTCATTATGGACATGGCTAGTTACATCAAAGAAGATTAAATCCACTTCAGATTAAGGGTGAAAACTACACACTATCGGAAAACTTGCCATTTTTCAACAGTTCCAAATTCGGAAGTAAGTTATGAAGTGGTTGTATGTGTCTGTGTAATACAGCTACAGACTCTCTTAAATAAAACGAAAGAGTGAAAACCACTCTAAAAGAGTGAAGATCTCACTCCAATAAAGAAGCCAGCTGAGTGAACGACGCACTTTTTGAGTGAGATCCACCCCTCTAAAAAAGAGTGAAAAAAATAACTCTAAGCAAAGAGTGACGTGATCACATCCTTTTCAGAGTGAACTAGTTCACTCTTTTAGAGCTGTGGTGGAAAGCGTGAACAAGGCCAATTCACTCTTTATAGTTTGGTTGGACTTTGTGCATTTTTGTTTGTTTGGTGAGTAAATTGTATGTGTAGGTCATCCATTCTTAGCATCGTGACATGAATGAATAGTGTGGCGCATCAAATTGGCATGATTCAGTGTGAAATCATTGCACGATTGTGGCATGTATGACGTGCATGCTCATGGCCTGCATGCCCGTGACATGCATGATTGTGCGTTTTTCGACATGGGCAGGCCTGCGCCTAGCCTGGCGAGACTACCGTTATTTACGAGTGATATTACAGTAAATAACCATTTAAACGCTTCTCCACACTTTGTCGGTAAATGCTATGAATTGTGAACGACACATAACCACTCTTACTCAACCGAAAGTCGCTATGTTTCTTCACTAATTTCACACTTTCGGTCAAACATTTGCTGACGGTCTCGCCTAGCTCGTCCGTCATGTTGTTCGAAAATAATCACCGATTTGCGGTGGCTGGTATCTGATTGGCTATTAGCTTCACTCAGAAAAAGAGATTCCTCTCACTCTTTTGGCTGATTGGCTATTAGTTCGATAAGAGTTCAGAGTGGGCCTTACTCCGAAGAAGAGTGGCATTTTGAGCCACTCGGTAACAGAGTGAGCTCGCTTAACCCTCGAGTTAAGGCGTCAGGCTGCATTTCTCGCTCTTTTAGAGCTAAAGTCCACTCGATTAGATTTAATTTAAAATCACGCCGAAATTCAGAGTGATTTTTTCACTCTTTTCATTTTTAAGGAGAGTACGAGTATGCCAAGACCATTTTCGGCAAGAATTCGGGCATTAAATCCCTCCCCAAATTCACCCAAGGTATTTTCCAGTTGAAAAGGTGGGACTATACTCGATCAGTACGGAGAAGTCAGATATTAATAATTATTAATAATAATATTATTAAAAACATTAGTAATAGTAATAATAATAACCCCAACAATATTTGAAGTTACTTTTTCTCTCGCCAAGAAAACATTGTCCTTATATTCAACTCACTCAGCATTTGATATAGGCTCGGGACGATATTTTCCTATATAAATCTCTAGCTATCGCGACCCTATATGTAGAGCTTTTCACATTGAGCAGAAGGTCGATTGAATTTGCGATCGTTCTGCTGTCTGAAGACTTTAAATCAGCCACCCAATTCATCTCCGACACAAACGTCTCCCATATCGGCAATGGTGTCTCTTCAAATAAACACATGGGCGTATGTTGCGTACTTGTTGAAGAGACTATTCGCCATGTTGAATTTTCTCGTTCGAGTCGTTAAATTTTACGAAGACGTGTGATTTTTACGAGAAACCAAATCAACGTACAAGTCATGTCATTTAATAAAAGGAATTGTCATATATCAGCTTAAAAAAAATCAGCGATTGTAAATTCGATCGATTCTTTGCTCAGTGTAAAAACCTCTAATATTTACCCCGTGTCGGAAGTGTACAATGTTGTAGTTTTACCAGGCCTCGTGTAAGAGAAGTTTGATGGAGTTTTGCCCTTTGCCATTAGTGGATTAAAGGCTGACTCAGATATTTCGATTTGTGTGTGTGTGTATTTAAGAATAGTCAACTAGAACTAAAGATAGTCACCTATGAAATGCTCAATTCCAAAGTTTGAGATGAATCAGTGTTTTTGTTTTGATGCAGTAAACATTTATGTATAGTATAACAGTACCATGAGGGCACATGTGGTCCAGTGGATCAGCGTTCGGCCCGCACGCTAAAGTTTGTGGGTTCGAGCCCCGCTGGGGTCAATGTGTTTCGTCCTTGAGTAAGGCGATTTACCGCAATTACTCCTCTCTACCCAGGTGTATAAATGGGTACCGGTATTATTCATGCTGGGAAGGTAACAGACTCGCTGTAGATGAGGTGTGGCGATCCCACTACAGCAACATTATAATGGAGGAGTCTGGCCCAATCGCTTCGAAAGAGAGATGGGCACTCCGTTCCTGTGTCCGTCCCCTTTACCTATCTTTTTTACCTTTAACAGTACCATAGCATACTGTTACAAAAATTCCGGATCCAGAATTTTTATAACAAAGTTGAGATCTTGTATATGAAGGACATCGATTTAAGCTGGGCTTATTTGAAAATTTATAGTGCCATCCTCTGGAAATCTCTGCAGTCAGCCTTTAACTGTGACAACTGATTATGTTAAACATGCTTTAAATGTTACACCAAAGAAATTTCAAATACCTTGGATAGTTTCTTCATTCTGTGTTTTATCTTGTAGTACGCAAAGATGAGCAGTATGAAAGCAACAAGCTGCAGTGATGTGGTAAGGCCGTGATACGTCAGACGAAGTTTCTCCAGGTCATACTGCTGACAGGCGAAAATATCGAAGAACACGGCCCACACAAGGCATGTTTTGTGTAACAAATGAGTGAAATAATGAGGTGCGGGAAGGTAACCTGTGTGTAAGACATTGAGTTAAAATATCAACTTGATTTAATGTGAAAAGCAGATTTTAAATAAAATATTATGCAGTTTAGTATTGTCATCATTGTCATTGTCTTCAAGAGAAGGATGGGGAGGAGGAGGGGCTTAAGATTGCAATGCTTCTATATTTTATTTCACTAAAAGTAAACAAATATTTAAACTCTTACGAAATAAAATCATTGTTACTGAAAACAAAGATAAAAAAGATAAAAGAGTGGCAAAGGTTACTTATTCCAATCGTTCATACATGCAAATATTACTAAGCGTCACTTCTAAGCTTCTGAAAGCAAATTTTGTTATTCTGTCTGTAATAATAAATTATCATCATCATCACCATTATCATCATCATCTCCAAGATGACACCACTAAGATCTATCCCATGTCTTTCTCATCCAGGTCACACCAAGCAATTTTGTAATTTCATCTCTCCACCTAACTTTCTGTCTTCCTGGATGCCTAGTACCATTTCTGGGTATCCATTCGGTAACCAGCTTGGTCCACCGCCCAACTAATGTTCTACCTAGGTGACCAGCCCAGACTCACTTCTTTTGTTTCACAGTCTGGATGACGTCGGTGACCTGTGTCATGCTTCTGATCAATTCAATTTTTTTTCGTTCTCAAGCATGGTTCTTTCCATGCTGTGCTGTACTACCTTTAACTTTTGCTCCAGACGTGGAAATTAAGTGGTAAAGAATAACAATCCCATATACCACCGATCAACGCAATCCCCTCTGTTATAGACCCTATGCTATAGGCAGCCATGCTGTAGGGCAAGAGAGCCACATTACATGACTACCATGACTACAATGCATCCACCTGATATTGAATTCCAGATATGCTCAAGTTGTACAGGTGATCTATTATACTCTTGATATTTCCTCCGTAGGGCAAGGGAGACTTTATGTTAATCGCCAAGTGTGACGTCGTATTGCATACATTAAAACCTTGGTAGGGCTATTTGCAACAACACATAATAAACAAATTACACTGATCACAGATTATCATGCTTGAACGCTTACGTAAAATGCACCTGTCGATTTGCATGTCTGTTTTCTCAAGTATTTTTAATAACCATCTCAATGGATGATTCCTGGATCATTCAGGCGAGTAAGAGCTTTCTTCATTTCCCGAGTTACTCTCAATGATACAAGTGCTAGCAATGGGTAAGCCCCAGTGGTTCAGAGTTCGAAAAAGGCAGAGTTATTGGACTGCTGGAGGAGGATAATCACAACACAACTTGAAGTGATTAGAGAGCAGGACCGCCCTTAAGAATGTAGTGGACACATTTTATTCAGACAAGGAAGTGCGAACGGTTAAAATGTTGTAGATCTGTCCTCATAGAATGGCTTATTTTGATATATTTGCCCCTTAACAAAATTACAAAAATCACTCATTTTTCATTACCAACGGTTAATCGTTCAGTTTTGCTTCACCTAGTTAAAAAAAAACACTCAATCATGAGTTCCACACATGCTCAACGTTGTACGACCTTGGTGTAGGGGAAAGTTTAACAATTCACTGAAAACATCCTTTGCACCGATGAAAAAGTCTGTTTTGTTTTCTTTAACTTGAATGGTGAACGGGTCAGATTCCGCATTTCCGTGGGAGCTGTTCCTTGCCATCTGCATCAAGGAACATGGCATAGTCTGGTGCATGGAGGATCGATTATAGCTTGGTGGTGGTATTACGTGGAAAGGACGCACAAAGATTATAACGGTAAACCTGTACATTCACTCGAAACGTTACATTGATGAAGTTTTAAAACCCTAGTTTTTTCCGTCAATAAGGGAAAACAAAGACTTTTTCTTCCAGCACGACATTGCAGACGCACACTCAAGATAACATCTTACGTTTTTGGTTGACAACCCTCGTTGTCTCCCAAGCCAGCCGGCACAGAATCTTTATCCTTTAACTTCCTTTCGGATGAACTGTTGGCGAATCCCTAAGCTTTCTGCATGATGGCAACATTTTTCATTTCCACAGCATCAGGCGTCAGAAGCTAAATGACCGACTTTAAAAAGATGAGGTGAAAATTCCCCAACTGTTAATCCAGAACTCTGTTCAGATGAAACCATGAACTGAATGCATCAAGAAAGCGCTGTAGACATACTACATTGTATTAAGGTAAGCCTATACTTAGATTATATAATAACGCTACATATTTCATAATTACCTAAAGCGGAGATCATACAAAAAGCAAGGCCAAGCCGGTGCCCGTTGTCTTACGATCCACACACCTGCAAGAAAATTAAACAAAAATCAATTGATATAGGTGAAATATAATATTGTCACATGACAAAGTATCAACATGTGATCGACTACATACACCTAAACAATTGAATAACACGTCCTTCCTTGTTTTCTTTGCACAAATCACTTGCATTTGCGCACTAAACCAACTTAAACACAGAATGGCTTATCCGTACTATAGGGAGTGTGGAACTTCAAAAATGGCTTATTTTAGTAGTTTAATAGTCCCACCCTAACTTGAAGTGTAAATCCTACCTAAACTGAATGGTTTATTGCCAAGTATTTAGAAACCTAAAAACAGAATGTTTGAACTGCTTCGGCCAAAGTTTAACTTTACTCAGGTTTTGGGGATCATAAATTTGAGAAAAATGCAAATTTCACTCAATATTGCCTATACTTACTGTATATGTGGCAACTTAGAAGCTTATTGGAGTTCTGGACACATGTAGTTCTGAAACCTATGGGACATGTCATAGATGTCAACAAATACCGATATCTCAAAAATCATGTTTTACAAAAGTGTTGTTTTGACTAAAATGACCCCCAAACCACCTTTGGCCCATATTTGCAGTTCCACAGCATACCTAATCTGAAGCCCAATGGTAGCTCAAGTATTTCAATCAATTTAGAGCATAAAAAACACGGATGTTTTGAACGCAACTCAAAAATTTATCTATTGTTCGGTTTAGAAAACATGAATTTGAGAAAAGTTAATTTTCACCCAATATAGCCTATACTACTGTATATTTGTCAAACTTTAGAAGCTTATCGTGCGCTTTGGGACACAATATAGTTCTGAACCTTACAATCATAGATGGGCATGTGAGATAGATGTCAAAAATATCAATTATCTAAAAAATCTTTTTTTGCCCAAAATGTATGGTTTTGGCTCTAGAAATGACCAAACAACACTTCGGCCCACATTGGCAAGTAATTCATGCCTAATCCTGAAAGGTAGGCCTAATAAGTTTAAATGATGTATGATGTAGGTGTATGTAGGGGTGGAACGGGTGGGACTATTATTAAATCGGACCAAATTGTTGATGATGCTACTCGCGCTTACTATCACTGATTAACTTAAGCGCTTAGCATCTTATTCCCTCATACACTAAACTAATAACAGAAAAAGACTTCAAACTGCCGCTCGTCAGGCCTAATATATACATTACCACTACTCGGAGGGGGGGGGGGTCTCAAGTTTTGTTGGTGCAGGACGTGCCTCTGGAAGTACTGACCCTATTACAAGTTTAGCCCATTTTTTTACAAAATCCTCGTTTTATAGCAAAAGTTTAAAAAGTGACTATTGGTCTATACAAAAATGGCATGAAACAGGGTTGTCATTCAATACCATGAGTCTGTTGTGGGTGATCTTACGGGGCAAACTACTCAAGGACAAATAGACAAGTTCACAACAAAAGACAAGTTTATCAATCACACAAGAGAATATTCAATCGCACTCAAAGTACTTACTAGGCGACACGTTGACTAAATACACGGTGTTAAAAACAATTGGACCCGGGTTTGTCCACCATTGAAATTTTAAATAACATATATCAACAATGTGATATGCATTAAAATCCATTTCATTATCTTAATTTGCTGCGACGATAAATCCACTCGGTTAAGTATAGGCCGATTTACAGTCTTTGAATCAAGTAGTCAGCTTGTACCCCTATCCAGGATTCCCAGTTGAATGCACGGCGGCCAACTCAGCAAATGACTCCCCCAAATGATTATAAGGATATGTCTATGTTTATGTAACTAAAGTGTATCTAAAGATGAAAAGCCCATGATAATGAGTAAGTTTAACTTGAAACAGTTTTTCAGATGTGGCATATTTGGTGTACAATATAGAGAATACTTTAAACCTCAAAGGTTGTCAACGGGTTGTCTGTTTTTAATATGGCGTATTGATTAATCAACTCTCTCTAGAAAACTGTACATGATCATTTAATTATTTCAAATTGATTTATGAGTGATGGCGGAGTACAAACTTAAGAGGGCCTCGATGGTAAATTGCGACTGAATTTTATGGGGGTTTTAAATAGCTCACATTTATTCGCAGAAACAAATAGCCCATATTTATCTGCGACACTTGATTTGCGTCGCTAAACGCCATTCATTTTAACGTTGCAATCCGTGAACAGAGCGCAAGAGAACAGACTACTTGAATCAAACGACAATAGCTTGGTCTATACCTCAATATGGGAGGTGATATTGCAGCAACTTAAGGAGAATGCACTAGGCTTCCAAAGCGACCAGATATGTTAGATATATGTACTTAAAAATTCAATGACGGACACAATCAGGTCAATTTTTTGACCAACCCTGTACATACCAAATAATCTTCCTTTGGCACTTTACGGCTTACTCAATGGAGCATTTCTCTTCTCTTGTCTCATTTCTTTTATCATCTTGCTGTCTTCTTCTTCCTACCTTTCCTACCACTGTAAAATTATTTGTTTGCTCGAACAAACTTGTTTTACACGAAGTTGTTGGGAGGAAGGTTGCGAAGAGAACACAAACGTCTAACGCGAAACGTCATGTCATACTTACCGTTCATACGTCTTCTGTTCATTTCGGTGTAGAAGCGCCATGTAATAGATTCGTTGCCCCAGCAATCGGTCCGAACAAATTTAGATTATGGCAAGGTACTTCCTGCAGATAATCTTGAATATATTAGCCTTCCGGGAGGGAGATCAATTGGCGTTTAAGCTCCTGCTTGGGCGCATTGCAGTTCACAGTGTGTCAAAAAAATGGCAACCCTCAATCCCATCATCAATTAATCTTCCTTATTAGCAGAAACCTTAATTATAACAAGTGGTGAAGGGTACAGGCCTGTGAACAACCATGCCAACAGTGAAGTTGGGTAATCCAAAATATGTTTAATTTAAAAACACCAACTACTTACTAAACTATATACAACATGGGCAAACTACTCAAATCAGCTAGCCTGTCTGATTTATAATTATAGAGTATGAACCAACACTATCACAAAACAGGCAACGAGAAACATAAAAACCCTTAAGGCCTTACTATATAAAAAAAGGCCCATCCACAAGTTCAAGTTGTGTACCTGTATGGCCTCTTCACAACTACCTTTGCAGAATCAATGGGTAGGGTTCTTAAGACAGGTCGACTTCAGAGCCCCGCTGTCGGGAGGGAAGTAATTCTCCCTCCCCGGAAGGCTAATATAATTCAAGATTATACTGCAGGTAAGTACCTTTGCATAATCTTAATTATCTTACGTGCCTGCGCTCCGTCCCTAATCCAATTGGGCGACTTGTTGAAGCTTGAAGAGAGCAAGCTTTTGCTAACCTTGAGTTAGCTGATGGCCTATGATTAAAGCTTGAAAAAGTGCAATCAGATGCCCAGCCTGCTGTTGCTAAGATGTCTTGCATAGAAACCCTAGTTTTGCAAAGCTTGATGTAGCCGCACCCGTGTGGAATGGGCTTTAAATATATTGGTGTCCCGACTCCTGCAAGCTTTAGAATGTGACGAAGCCACCTGCTCACAGTCGAAGAAACCACTTTACCATAGGGCTTTATATAGCTAATCAATAGCTGCGTTTCTGAACCCCGGAGTTTCTTTGATTTCTCCAAGTAGACTGAAACCGCTCTGACGGGGCATAAACGAGAATCACTGAATGACTCAATTTCAACACTTTTCAACAGTGGCCCCCGGACGATTCTGTTTGTGCCACTTTGAAATTACAAATCTCAAAACAACCATATAGACGAGATACGGATAAATGTTCAGTATCCTATATGACAAGGGATGAAACTTCCCTGCGCACCAATCGAATCAGAACCAATTTTTAGTGTTAGGAATTTCAGGGCAACTTATTCCAGGAGGCAGCTCCAGAGGTACTGTAACCACCAGGTTTTGACCTCCCAAGTCACTGAATACCTGGGCATGGGAATGATTTCTATTGAAGACCCTTTCCATCAATCAAACGCAACACTTCCAAACATTCCCCGAAAACCCGTAGACAGTTGTATTGTTGATAGGAATGTGATACATAGAAATTGCAGAACGGTATACCCCCAAGGGTGCTGTAGGCCAAGCCCTTTCTTTTTCACATTGCAACTAAGAAAATCTAGAATTTCACTAACAGGGGCTGAAACTGGATCCATCGCTCGCGTATTACACCAGCAACTCCATGCTCGCCAAGCAGCTTCATATTGCTTGTGTGTTGATGGTCTACATTGCAAGCATGACTTGGGCACTTCTGTTACAAGCCCTTTGCAATGAATCTACTCCTGAGACTTTCCATGCCGCTTACTTGTATGGACTGACTGATCGGGTGCTGTTTGTCCCTAGTGGGGTACGTAGATCACCCAGTTCTAGCTGCGGAAGTAGAATTGGAGGATCTATGGCTAACTGAACTAGCAGTGGGTACCACACTTGTGTTGACCATGTGGGGCAATCACCAAGGCTGTTTGCTCTCATCTTCCTTTATTTCTTCAACACCTGAGGCACGACACACCGGGCTGAAATGCATACCCTAGTTCGTTCGTCCACGTCTACTGACACGAGTCCACTCACTGCTTTGCTTCCGGGTCGGGTTTCCACGCCATGTATCTTCTGCGGACTTCTGTAATTATCTTGAGGCAAACAACAGATCCACTGTTGGATAACATGGCATTGACTGCAGATTGCATTGAAGTTAGCTTGGTTCAGTGACCATTCTATGCGATCGTTTTAAAACCCGGATTGCCTGTCCACTATTCCATTCTTACCCCTGGACATGAAATCTGTTAGTAGAACATGTTTTATCTCGATTGCCACAACCATTTCCACATGGTCTGATTGCCTAGATTTGACAAACTTGTCCGGGGTTTGTGTCCCCCTTTGGTGGCGTATGAACGAGAGGGCTGTGTGTGGTTGTCTAATTTGAGTAACAGTGACCGTTTTTGCGGGCTGTTCTTGGCAAAGGTTTTCAGACTCGAAAAAGACGCCATTAGCTCGAGGTCTTTATGTGATTCTCTTGTCAGTGGAGAACCACCGCCCCCCCTGTTTGACGCTGGCCGACAATGGTGCTCCCATCCTTGGTCGGAGCGTCGGATGTTATAGTTCGTTCTCTGGGGAATGACGTACCATCCGCTTCCCTTCCACTGCTTAAGACATGTCCTCCACCATAACAGTTCCTGTAGCTGTCCTCCTCTAAAATAATCACTCCTCTCCTTGATAGGATGGGTCCCCTGTGTTGCACGCCTGGTTAGATTCTTTCTGCAGTGCTCGAAAGAAAATTGGGTGGTACCACATCTTCCTGCTGTGGCATTGGCTGCCATCTTTCCCAAAATACTTCCACATCTCTGGCTGTCTGTGGTGTTGCTTTTTTATCAGAGATTGGCATATTTGTTGTAGACTGGTTTCACTTTCTCTGGGCAAGGCCATGTCATCTTCTTGTGTGTTTACTATGTGACCCAGAACTAACATTTAATCTTCTGATTGGGTTCACTGGTACTTCTCCCAGGTCCACAAGAAGGCCTAATTTTGCTGACCAAACTCAGGATGTAATTCAATTGCTCTGTATACTCTTGTTCTGCTGACCTTGTCACAGAATTAGGTCGTCTAAATAAATGACCACCCTCATGACCTTTGTCTGAGATGTGAAACGGCAACTTTTTCATGATTGTTGTGAATCTCGGGGGCTGTATCAAAAAGCCAAAAGGATCACTTGCATTCTAGAAGATCTCCATCCCATTTGAACCTCAGGAACTTTTTGTGTGAAGCGTGAATGGGAATCATAATACACGCATCTTTCAATCGAATTGTAATCATGAAATCTTGATTCTGAGCCAAACTCTTGACATGCTGAATCGACCATTTTTTGAAATGGGACGAAGGACTGACTGATTTAGGATTTTTTAGATTTGAAACTGGGCGGTAACCTCCTATTCTTTGGTACCACAAAGATCGTTGACAAGAATTGGTCTTGAGTGGGCCTCACTCTTTTTACTGCCCTTGCCCCTTTTGGAAATCATATCTTTTATCTCCTGGGTGTCAAAATGAGATGTTGATCTTTTGACATGCGCACTGTTGTGGGAGGCTTGGATTGTATGGGTTCTCTGTAACCTAGATTCGGTAACCAGTTACTGTCTGCAAGATCCATGGATCTGAGGTCAGGGTCTGCCACACTGGCAGGCAATGTTTTATGCGTCCTGCATATTTTGCTTTGTAAACTGGTTAACGAACCGGGATACTTTAGTCCAGAGCATTAGATCATATCGCTAAAACCTGGAATAGCTCATAACAATCTGAATTTTTCAGGAGATTTAGGATATGAGTAAAATAAATACTAACAGTCCCCGAAAATCCGCCGTATCGCTCTCTCGCAAAATTTCAAGATGGCGGGCAAAATGGCTGCCATTTTCCATTTTATCGTACTTTTGGCAACCAACAAGTTGGAAATACAAATAAAGTTTCCCTACATATGTTTGAAGGCACAAGAGAATACAATGAGTCATTATTTTGAGAGTTTCCAAAACTTACAAGTACCCTAAAATCAGAATGGCGGTCAAAATGGCCGCCATTTTTAACAAATTTTTGCTTTTTTTAAGTTTTTTATTTTTTTCTTTTTGTAAATTATTTTGAATACAATAAAGTGTCCGAACAGATGTTTTAAGGCACAAGGAATGCATGAGTCCTTATTTTGAAGTTCAAAACTTAGAATAATATTACCCCCAAAATCAAGATGGCGTTCATCAAAATAGCCGCCATTTTTCAATTGTATCAGAACTTCATATGCAAATTAGAAATACCAATTAGTGTTCTAACTATGTTTTAAGGCATAAAGTATCTAATAAAAGCATTTCTAGAGTGCCCAAATAATACTAACAAAAAGACTCCCCTTGTTATCTTAAGTTTTTTCCATCACCTTGACAACCAATCATTTAGAAATACACATAAGGCCTAAAACATATGATTTAAAAATATACAGGGAAGCTAATGCCTATTTATCTGTTGCGCCTGACCGGGAATCCTCCTCTTTAGCCCGCTTGTTCCAGCTTTTGACAGCCATCACATGGCAGTGACAAATATACTTATTATGAATGATAGTAATTATAGCAATATTATGAATGTGCCCACTAACATTTGACTATGCTTCATTTTATATTAGATCTTTTGAAATATGAACCCATGCCCGGGGGTTCATTTTAACACAGTAATAAGTTGAGAAAAGCTGCACTACGCATGGGTGTTTTGCTAGCACCAGTTTTTTTCCAAAAAATAGTCCTAGCGATCTGTATCTAATGTGTAGCCCTTTGGGCACTGATATTGGGGACAAGAAATGAAAAGTGACATTATTCATTTTCACAAGATACTGGGCACTTTTATTTAGGCAAAGAAGAAGGTTATTAGATTTTAGTAATTTTAATTACTTTCACACTGTGTTTGTCTCTCCCCTCCCCTACGTGGTTACGAAACCACAGCTTAGATAGGCATGCCCAACTCATCCTCAAAGTTATTCCATCTAAGCTAATGTCACCTCCTGATTCTACCTTGGCAACCATGGTTCGGCCAGTTTTCTTCCACAGGCGGAAAACCACATTTTGCCGGTTTTCCACTGGAAGAAACGGGTTTCTCCACTGAAGCGGAAGAAACAAAATTCATTTAAAAATTTTTCTATTTTACAGCAAATGACTTACAGTTTGGTTTTCTATTATACAGTGAATGAAATATAGGGAAAATTCCAAATAACCATTCAGGGCCCCCCCCCCTTCTACCTACCCCATGCATTGCATATTACACTCCACATTTAGTCATAAGGCCTAATATACAAAAAATACTGGAAGAAACTAAGTTCCACTTTTCAAACCAGCAAGGCCAAGCAGAGTCTCCGTGTAAAGCTTGAACTCTTCAAAATATGTTATTGTCTCCCTAACCCAGTTCTCCCACCAAGCATTACAACAAAGAACCCTTATGGTTGCTACTTTTATATGATTTGTATTGACAAATTAACAAATTGGCCATACCGATTTTTAACCAAGCTTTGTTCATTGTTTGCAATCTATAATACAATTAAACTTATAGTATAAATTGCACATGGAAAGACTTAAAAATAAGTTACAATGATCATCTGTATAATTTGATAGAATGCAAAACAAATTTGTGAAAAAAATTTAACTTGACTTGCAAGGTATACGACAACATGCATAAACTTGTAAATTAATTTTGAAAAAAAAACCGATTGTAAATTTAAAGTAACTAAAGTAGCCTTGATGATTTGAATTCAAAGCAGATGAATTATGGTAAATTTAGTATGTTGTTCATAATACATTTCGTTATTCTTCCAATTTCTCCAGTTTTTCTTCCGGAAGAAACGGGAAGAAACACCCTTTTTTTTTCCAGTTTCTTCTTTTCTTTCTTCGTGTTCTATTGCTTGCCATTCTTTTCTTCCGGAGAAATATGTTTCTTTTCCTTCCTTTCTTTCCGGAAGTTTCCGAACCCTGTTGGCAACATAGGCCCATAATAAAGGAATAGGTCTTCAGGCTGTGCCTCTTCGCCCTTTTTATAATCCTTTGTGCTCACATCCTTACTTGAGCAGCCCTCTTTGATGAGTACACCTTATAGGTTATGACAAGATCACAATTAGCGATCTTTTTAAAGTGCCTTTAGGCTTTTTAACACTCCAAGAATACACTTCACAAAGCTGGGGTGTATCAACCGTTAACCCTTATATCCATATCTCCGTAAAGCCGGCAGAGTACCGACACGTGAATTGTATCCAACCCTCTAGCTATCGGCAGATTCAGACGAGCTGTCAGTATTGTCATCGTCCGGGTTGGCAGTTGGTGAATCGGCGACTCCTAATTATCTACTAACAATATGTACATTTGTCTCACAATCCTTTAAACAGTCTCAACCTCGTGAAATTCAGCTTGCCATCGGAGAAACTATAGAAATATTTATGGTTCTACATACTGTGACAGCTTGGGATACTTATTCTTCAGTCTTCATAGATCCAACTAACTGCTGCGGATGATATAGTCTGGCATCGATGCCTATCTCAAGCTACTCAAAGCCTTCCATTGATGTCACGCTTGTCAAGTTCATCATGCTGCTCATCCAAGCACAGACGTTTGTCCTGGAGAATACAATTTGGTAATGCTAGCAAGCGCAAACTTCGGAATGGTGTCCCACAAGGTTTCTGCAAAAAAAAAAATTAAACAAAAGAAATCTGTCTGGCACTCCAGTCTTTTGAATTTCATCTCAAAATAATGCCAAAGAGAGATTGTTCGCAGTATTCCTACGCAGATGATAGGCCTTGGAATGATGCTGATTCTTCTAAGGCCTTAGAAATGGTGTTCATAAAGACCTAATCACTGTTAAGCCAATTCATCCCCGACTCCCTTGAAACTCAGGAAATCCAAGACCGTCAGCTCTATTTTTTCACCTTGCACAGCATGCGCAAAACAAACTTAACATCACTCTTGCTGGAGATAAACTGTCAAACGACCCAACACCGAAGTACCTGCTGTCCTAATGGACAGTAGCCTTACTTTCATCAACACACCAAAGGCATTCGCTGCCAAGACCAGTCCCGTGCCAATCTCCCAGAAGGCTCGCAGGAACTGGAGGGGTGCATCTTTTGACACTTGACTACATCAACTGTTGGGTATCGGCATACTGAACTGCTGATACACTGCACCAATAGTCACACCAGTGTACACTCACATAAGATGTCGTTTTGAATGATGCGATGAAACTTCTTAGTGCCTTTTGGCAACGACTGTAGAATATCTTACAATTCGGCATAGCTCCTCTAACCTTTGGGAGGAACTTTCAGATCGATGATCAAGTTCACCAGAAGTGTGATGAACCTGTTTAGCCCTAACCCCCCCCATCACTTTGCTACCCCATCCATGACACTGCAGTCGTAGTATCCCTAATCGATTCATCCTGGATCGATGACATGGTGGTCTGAGCAATGTCATCCTCTAACCTTGAACCTAAAGCAGTTTAGCCCATCTAGCAAGCCCGAGGACTGTAACCCTGATAGGTAAGCATGGGTCAAGCTCAACACACACAGAACTGGCATTGGCCGTACAAAGCCACTTCCTCAATGCGATTTGTGAGAGCCCAATCCCTTAGCCACATCATAGATACTGTGAGGTCTACAATCTCCAGTGGAATCAAACCTTTCAAACCTGGTCGATGACCTCTCAGCTGGTTAAATACGGACCTTCCACGAGATTTTGTAGTTCCACAAGAGACATGACGATCTATATATATTACAACATAGTTTAGAACATCAGAATGCAGAATGGTTAAATGTAATATTGGAGTGATATGGATCCTAAGAGACTTTATTAACAATAGATACCTCTTGACATTCCTAACTTGAGGGGGGGGCAGCCTTCCTAAATCACTTGATGATGAATACCGACACATAGCATACAAATGGCAATCAGTCACATTTCCAGCTTATCTAACGTTTAAGAATGGATGGGTGTAACACCCTCCTCCAATAAAAGGGTATGGCGACATGTGCAAACTTAGAAACAATACATCTCATTCACACCAGACCCTTTGCTCAAAAACACCTGATGATTGTAGCATTACAAGAATCATCTTGGTTCTGCTTATGGATACCCGGAATACACCTCAATGTACAGTCAATCTGTGGTCAAAATTGCAACATCACTGCACCGATAATCATCTTATAGATTCAATGATGATGAAGATTGTGCGGGCAACATAAATGGACATCAGGGTTGAGATGCTGCACCAGATGAACTGTGAAAACTATTGTAACCGCCACTCTTCTATTTTTGTATATTTATACCATAATAGATGAACAATTTTTTAAGAGCCATCTGGTTTGTGGCTAACTTTATGAGTATTGGACCCTTAAATAAGGCTTCTATGATAGAACTCTGTGCTAAAACATATGTTTTTAGACACTTATTTGTACTTCTAACTTGCCGACTTATCAAGTTATGATACATCAGAATGGCGGCCATTGTTGGACGCCCATCTTAGTTTAGGATATTGTAGTTTTTAGTCGAAAAATAATGACTTTATGTGATTCCCTGTGGCTTAAAAACATTATATAGACCTTTGTTTGTATTTCCAACTTGCTCTGGTTGGAAAGTTATGGATACAAATAGAAAATGTCGACATTATTGGACGCATCTTGGATTTTGGAGAGATCTCCAGGGGGATTTTTGGGACTTAAGGTATGTGATTCTACTCATATTCCTGGACCTATCCTGAAAAATCAGCTTGTTTTTATCAGCTTATTTTCCAGGTTAAAATATGCTCTTGGCCTAAGTGATGTGTGTCTTGGTTTTCTAGTTTTTTTTTTGGAAAGGTTGATTAATTGTTTTTTTTATTCCTATTTTTGGAAGGCCTGAGAAGAGGTCTGCCTCTCCGTGTGACTCGTAAGCCTGTTTGGCCAGCTGGTTCTGCTGGTGGTAGTACATGCTCTGCCCCTTCTTTGGGTTCTGTAAGTTTGGGCGAACTTTGATGTGATGATTTGGGCTTGAAAAACTTGCTTTTTCTCTTTGCCCTGTTTTGTTCTGCTCCTGCGTCTGTGTATGAAGGTTTAACCACCTCCTGTGTAACTTTGTTATTTTCTCTTCCGTTCAACTTTGGAGGCCATTCATCCCATACAAACTCCCATTGTGGTTTTAAACATCTCGCAAAAACTCCTTCTTTGATGAACGGTCGCATGTTGTTGACGAAAAATGGAAAGCCTCTGAATTGGCAGACCCTCCAAACTGCCAGCATTGTTAATAACTCATCTGCGTCTTGCTTTCGGTTGAATCTCAATAGCTCTAATCAACGGAATGGATGCTCTAAGGAAATCCTCTTGGCTGGACCAATGAATTGTCCATCCTTCCAAGCTGCCACTTTCCTTTGTTTCACATTATCGAAAGGGGGGGAGAGAAGACGTTTTAGATGGGGAGAGAAGGGCAGGCAGAGGTATGTGGTAGCCTGCCTGTTTTGAGGAAGTCTTGGGCTTTAAAAACTCCGCAACTGAAGGTCTGGCTTGAGACTTGCCCACATTCCTCTTTCTTTTTCTTTTGCTGAATCTGACCTTGGTACGTTGGTCTTTTTCCACCAATTTTAGGACAGACTCATCAAACATGGCTCCTTTTGGCTGGAGATGTGGATTTGCTAAGGTTGGTTTGTCGGATGGCTCCACTGGCGCCGACTCTTTTGTGGGATCATCCTTTCCCGGGTGGAAACCTTCCTCTGGCTCACCCAATTCTTGCATGTCCCCTGCATGCAACTGACACGGTATCATCGGCCTGTTATTCAGTGTTGTCGGATACCTTCCTCCGTTTATAAGAGGGGAAGATGTTGTTCGAACCAATCTCGACTCTGATCCACTACATTAGACCTCGCTATCAGGAGTGTCTTCCGCGGTCCGGTAGCCTGATTTGTGGACGAGTGTGTAGGAGTTGGAGACCTTAGACCTTTCTTTTTGTCTGGTGGGCAAGGGCTCCGCAGCAGTTTTCAAGGTTTCCATTTTGCTGCCGCTGCATACTCTCAGGAAATAATGTTCATTTGCCTCTCCGAAAAAAACCCTCTGAACGGGAGACGCCATATCTCAAAGGTGGGGGCGACCTGTATCTTCGCCCTTCATATCCATATTCATCATACTCATATGAATGATTCTACCCTCCTGGGGGTATTTGTAATGCTCCATGTCCTGCTTGCATGGACACATCCAGAATTAATGCTGAAGGCGTCATAACGGCTTTCACGGCCCCAAGATGGAGGCCGTTAATCTTCCTGTGGATAAAATCGCGTCTAACATCCTGTGGTGACATGAGAATCCTTATCACTCTCATGCAAATCAAGCAAACAGCCTCCTAATTGGAGGCGTGATGAAGACTAGCAGTTTGATGCCTACATTCAGATCACAAACCGGTCCAAAATCATGGCTCGACCGGCAAGTAAGGCGCGAGTTATTATTGTCCCCTGACAACCTCCACCTCAGGATCAGTACCTCGGCTCGAATCTCGAAGGCCCCCCGGGGGGTACTGTCGATGGGATCCTGTGTCATCACCACTCGAGGCAAAATTTTATACGACCCTGATCAGGACTTGACATGGGGACATTATCAGAGTCAACCGATTGTATGTTTTGCTTACAACACTTGAGAGTCCTGAGAAGGACTGTTGGGAATCGAAACTTTCGAAACTTTACCAATAAACACCTCTTAAATGGCAAACTTTTTTCACTTACGACCCTGGAAAAAAAGTTTTACCGTTACGCGCCCGTGCAAGCTAAAAAGGAAGTTAGCATGGATGATGGAACTGAGGGTTGCCAGTTTTTTGACACTGTGAACTGCAAATTCGCCCAAAGCAGGAGCTAAACGCCAATTGATTAGAACGGAGGAAGGCGTAATATAATCACAGGGCACAGGGCACATGCTATACAATGAAAGATTGGAATTCCCCGCGCTAAAGCCCTATCAGTTGTTGGTCGAGTGCCGGGACAACGAATCTATTACGTGGCAAAACATCGCAGGAGAGTGATTTTGAATGAAGGCATTATAGAATAGGACGTTCGCGGTTAAACGTTTTGTGTTCTTCACAACCCCCCTCTATTGATAGTTGGCCACCCTTCGTCTCCTATTACTATGTGTATGTGTGGTATGTGTTAAATAATGAGATGTATTTAAAGAGGCTTCGTGATCCCACAACCTCGATCCCCCCGACTTACCTAAAAAAGTTGAGATTTTCATCCAGCTCAACCGTTAGCCTTAGTAATCCACGTGTTACTAATATTACGTTTGAATCGGTTGATCTCCAAAAAATTCGCAAGTTCGTATTTTCTGTCCGTAAACGGACAGAAATTACAACACAGTGCGGATGGGACCGTGGGAACACAGCGAGTTGCTATAACACAAAAACCGAAGATCGCGGATCATCTCAAACTTTGTGAATAAGCTTTTATCGGGGATACTAGTGAACAATGAATAAAACAGAGGTGTTGAATCACGAAAGCATTTAACGCTTTTTGTGAAAATTTTACGATTTTTTAATTTTTTAGGTTTTTTCTTTTTTTAAAAATATAAAACTTCAAAAAAAGCTTGTAAAATTGGGGTTTGGGTTTGTTAAAAGTTTACAAAGTGTACGCCGCAACAGATCCTCCCTGGCTGGAGTTAAACGTTTTTAATACCCAGAGGCTTTCGCATTTACCTGAGAACCATGACAAAAAACGCTGGCAATTCCGAGGCATCTTGCCAAAAACGCTATCGCCGATATGAAAACCCACATCGCGTATTTCCAATGGCCGCAAGTGGATGGACACCGGCCTTTCGTAGCGGTTTGAGGACGAGCTTCGCCATTCCGTCGATTTCGCCGATACACTTACAATCGGCAAATGTTGGAAAATTCAGAGAACATAAAACCAAGTTGTAATATGTTAGCTTTGTAGTTACCGCTTCGAGCTCTGCAGTCTCATTAAAGCTCAGCTGTCAAAATAAAACCCTCAAAATTATTGCATTTATGACCATTAATCAGAATCAACATGAAAAATGCATTCAAATTAGTAAAAACAGGGGACGATGTCATAAGTCAGTGCTTTTTGGACTCCGGTTAACACTATTCTCAAGCAGTGCTTTTGGGGACCCTTGTTAAACTTACCTCAAGACGATGACTTCGGATTTAATGAATAGATAGTAAACCAGCGTTTAAGCTTAATAAGTTTTATTTCTTAAAACACTTGCGATTGTCTAGATTGTCTAGCGTGTGTTATGAAACGATATCACACAGTACAGCGCGATACACACTGCTTGGGCACAATCGAATGCACGTTGTAACAACGGACTGATCGATTTAAGAAGCCGGGGTAGGTTTGGTTGGATAAAATTATATCATAATTTTAGTAATATGTTACTAGCTTTCATTTGAATTAAAGTGTTAAAGAATGAGAATGAAGGAGTGTTTTTATATCTGCCAGTGTATCTATGTTCTTATCACACGGGCGACTGCACTATCGTTAGCGTAAAACAACTCGGCTGCGCCTTGTTGTTCAATGCTGTCGCCCGGTCAGAATTTATAATGTTGGTTTTAAAAAATGAAAAGAAAAGAGAAAATTGTTCATTAGCTTAATGTGTCAAAATAATGAATAGTTTGTACCATCTGCAAGCATAGTTATCCTTTATGCGACAAAATAGGTCATAGGCAAAATAATCCAATAATGGTGTTGAACTTCTTTGACCCTTATCTCCGTAAGAAAACATTTAACATAAATCAAAATATATTTTTCAAGTATTTAAAATATAATCAGCTAACTTTAATTGTGACCCCTTTACAAATGGAAATTGACCGTTTTACCATGTTTAGCCATTTTTACTCTACAACTCCAAAACCATTAAACCAATGGTCATAGATGGTACAAAACTATACATTTTTGGAATCCTTATGGACTAGACGGGTAACATGGCATACATTTTCAAATGTTGGGGATTTTAAAAGTTTGACCCGTGTAAACTTAAATGAGCCCATTGAAAAAGTGATACACAATTTGAGAGTCTAACTACCTAGCATTGATGTTAGAGGTACATACTAAACTACCAAAGTGTTAAACCTGTTATGTAGGTGGGGTGTGGGTAAAGAAATTTCTTAAATAAGCCCCATAGATATTATGCTTTGCTCTAATGCTCGTAATTGCGGAAAGTCCTAGTCCAAATCTGCGACAAGGAATTAGTTGCCTTTTCGAGGGAAAGACCAATATGTAGCCAAACCATTCAGTAATCTTTAAACAAACATTGTTTTGATTTATACACCTCATGGTATAATTGATATGCCTCATATAACGGGGACTCGAATTAAGTTGTCTGGATAGATTATCATCGGGGCTGCTATTGGGCATGTTGGGAGACGTATTCATGAATTATTGGTCGTCAACGATATTTTGGCTAATGTAATCCAACAAACCCACTTTGGACAACATTGCGTGTCCCAAATAAAACATTATGAAGAGTTTGGTTTCAAAAGATGGTAATTCAAGATTACGCCTTATTAGACTTTGGTTACAAAAGGTTGTAAAATCCAAGATTACACCTAATTGACTTTAAGTTTATTATTATCTTGATACCATTTAACATCCAAATAATTTTCTTTCTAGACAATATTTTAATAGTTTGTGGTAATATTCAAATATCCAGTGCTTTAAATGATAATTTTAAACGTGTCCTCCGTCCTGCGTCTTTTGAAAGTGAACCTTTTCAAGATGATTTTAAAATGAAGTCCACTCAATGACTCGGGACCATATGTCCAAACAAAAGTGAATACAACTCTTAAATAACAAATTTCAAGAATCGAATACGTAATGATTAGGTTATTTATTGCAAAATGAAGGTGGTTGAGAGAAAAAAAAATAAATAACATGCTAAAGCAAGGACAAAGGTTTTCCTTTTTAGAGAATGACCAAACAAAAAAGTTTCCAGCTTTCCACACCATTTTTGAGCTGTTTCAGTAGTTCATTTCCTGGCGTTGCATATGCATGTATCAATTGTTTCCGGAACAGAAAATGGCAGTGGAACGAGTTGCGGTGAAGGCCATGCAAGCAACATGGTAATTATGGACCGGCTTTCTAATTGGCTCAAACGAAAGCTAAAAAATGATTTTCGTTACTTCAGACAGATGCGATAAGGAGCATTCTAAACTAGACGGATAGAGATAGAAACCGATCAGCGCATTCGGCACAGTTTAGAGTTAAAGCTGGGATTGGGGTGTTATTTGGGTTTAGGTTAGGTTATGGTTTTGTTGGTTTATGGACGGGTTGCGCATACTTTTGGATGTTTTTCCACCCCCGCTGCCAGACCTAGGGGAGGGGTCTGGGGGGAAGAATCACATATTTGTGAGGCCTTGTACCCACCTATAATATAAATAGGTTTATTCCGTTAAACTTTTTAAAAAAAGAAAAATATGACAAAATTGGTTAGGTGTTGAAAAAAATGTTGAGATTCACAAACCATCCAGACAGACATTTCTAAATCGCGGTTAGGATTGCAATTAAATAAATTAACTTAAAGGTGCATTTCGTGATTTCACAGCCACCTGATTTTTATTCGTGGTTCACTAGATATCGTGAAAGCTTATTCCCAAAATTTGAGTTGATCCCGATCTTGCGGTTTGGTGATGCGCAATGCGTGTTTCCCAAGGTGCACAATAGGCCACTGTGCTGTATTTCTGTCCGTTTACAGACGAAAATCAACAAAAATTGCGAATTCATATAGATACGACCGAATTGCACGTAAGATTTGGTTCACATGGATTACTAAGGCTAACGGTTCTGATTATATACAATCTCAATTTTTTTAGGTAAGTCGGGGGGGGGGACGAGGTTGTGATCCACGAAATGCCCCTTTAATTGGCTTAGGGACACACCATTAGTGTCAATTGGGGATGGTAATTAAAAAGATAATGCGCACATCTGAAATTTATTGATGCGTCCCTGATATGCATGCGCTATACTTGGCAAATGTAGCAAAACTATTTTTATCTGTAAACACATTACAGCTGCTATTGTGGTCTACATTTACGGATATGGGTGGGATTCCACACTTCGCAAGAATCTGATAACTCAGGATATTCGATAATAATAATAATTCTGTATGTGCGCATGTCTAAAACAATTTTAGGTTCACTTTCTATTCTCGGGTAAGGATCGCATTTATCCGAAGGTTCCTTAATCCAAGCATTCGTTATTTCGTAGTTTCTTTATTTTGTTCCGTTGATCTGAAAGTGTGTTAATCCAAAGGTTCGTGAACCCGAAAATGAAATAATTTTCCAATAGACTCCGAAACCTAATGGAATACCTCATCCAAATGAAATTAGGGTTTGTTAATCAGAAAATGATGGGTTAGGGTTAGGGGTAGATAAGGGGTTAGGGTTAAGGTAGGGGTTAGAGTTAGCGTTAGAATTAGGGTTAGATATGCATTAGGGGATAGGATCTAGATAATTGTTAGGTGTTAAAGTCAGCCTTTTTACTTTTTTATCAGTCCCGTTAGTGTTTGGGGGAGGGGTCACATTTTTTCCCCTTCGAAAACCACTTTGCCGGTGGAATTTTTCTTTATCAAAACTCTGGTAGACGTTCATATAGAAGTCCCAAGATTGCCAGATGAGTATTGCCATTCATTCAAGCTCTACACAACGTCAGACAGCGCATGACGGAATCAATTGGTAATACCATCATTTGCATCCACGGGCTTCTATATGAAACGTCTACCAAAAACCTGGTTCATTGATGAGGATCATCATCACGACCACATACCAGGAAAACAAAAATGAAAATCGGTTGTACATATTCAAAATGGGCTTTTTCCAAAACCGATTTTTACAACGCGCCCACAATTCTCCGCCTTAAAAGAAAACCCTTTCCCGAAGGACTTTTCATAAAAGTTGCCTCATATAGGAGAATATAAAACATTTACATTCTGAAATAACAGTTATTTCAAAATTTATTACAACTGATTTCCAATTTACCCCTATACGTTATTTTACACCCCTATTTTACGAAGGTCCCCACATTTCCCAGAGGTTGGACCCAAAAATTCTGATTCGACATCCCCCCTTCAAACTATAAAAAAAAAGGAAACACTTTTCAACCTTATTCCCCAAAACGAACCGAGCAAAGGATCTCATTTATAGCCCTACTATTGGGCGCTTTGACGTGGGTCGGTCTTGGGTGTTCCCCATAGCCCACATAGACCTCGTTCCTCCCTTCCGTTTATTCATAGATAGATTAATAATAACACACAAACAGCCCTTCAAACGGTTTTGGAATAAGAAAGGTTGCTTATGAAGCAAAAGGATTTTCGGCAAGATTTCCGATTTTACATTTGAGACCAACAAAAATTTGGGGGTTTCTTATCTGCCCTGCCTTGTGTATATGAAAATAGTGGTTTGTTTTGAGTGAAAAACATCTACAAGTTACAACCCTGAAGAGAGTCAATGTGGCAAGTGAGTCCAGGGGGGTAGTACATGATCTGCTCGATTTTGGGCATTGGGGATTTCCAACCGGTATTTGGGGACCTCTACGTGCATTTACTATGGCAGTCTCGGTCCCAGTGACAGTAAAAAACCTCTCTTAAACCTGTGTTCCAAAGATCTTATTAATATCATATATTAAGACAAATACTGACTTCAAAATCCGTCGGGGATAGTTGATTAACCCCGCTGCAAAATAGTGTAACTTTCCAATAACCGGTCATTTAGATTTAAATATTTGTGACCAAGTCTAGTCTTTAGGCACGTCTCAGGGGGGGGGCCGTCCAAGATCGCGTCGTTTTTGCCGTTCCCATATGTGTTATCACTAAAATCACTAAAACTTGACAAATATTTCTAAAGTCGAAAATATGTTGAGTATCATATTTTGTCACTCAAAATCCTTGAGTGGAAGAATAAACGCATTCCTAAGTATTTTTTTTGGTATGATATAACGGTACAAACGGTATCCATTTTGAGCGAGGCTCGCTTGACCTCATTTTCAATCGCAGAGTCACCGCTATTTCTAGCTGCGGACCATGTAACAGGCCGGTACCATTAGCCCCAGGGTAGACCATGCACACAGTAGAATGATTCGTTGACCTGCAGTGGCAATCCTCTCATGTCCGGTCTTTGAAAACGATTGATGATAGGTTTGCCGCACCAATATGCCACCACCGATTAAAGCAAGGCAATTTAAACTGCCGCGGCTCCGTACGGGAACTCCACTCCCACTCACTGATCATTATAAACGCCGAAAAGTGACTCAAATCCGGTCACTTTCAGGCTCGTCCAATGACTCGTTCGGGAGTTGCGCTATGAATGAAGGCTTGGCCGCCACCGCATGGCAAGTCTGTGTGTAACCCAGCGCCACCCTACCGTTAAGTCTTTGAAACAGACTAGCACCTGGGAAGTTGATTGCTGTTTGAAATTTATGTTGCTGTAGGTTGGCATGACCTACTCCCCTGAAGTGAGTGAATTTATTTATTGGAGGGCGCTATTATACGAGAGCGAGCGTTAGTGTATCCAGACGATGGCCCAGCACGGTCGTTAAACAAGAGGAAGCGATTTTTTTCAACGGCCATGTTTTCTTCTGCCAGGCGAAGATTAATCCTGAATTGACCAACCCTCATGCAGTGGTACTCAGTTCTTAGGTGGGTACAGCCCATACATTGTGTGACACCTCTCAGCTGTTACTGATACTGCCTGTTAGACTTCAAGAGTCTCCTATTTCCATGCATGGCCAGACATACCATACTTGCAACCACTAGTGATAGTGACATCCCGTGCTTGCACTAAATGAGATAGTCCTAACCTAAAGGTAGCCATGTACACAGTTCTGATTGTTTGGGTCAGATTGCAAAAATTTGCTTGACAAAATTAAAACTGTTATTAGAATAATGGACTTTATTAGCCACCCAAAAATGTATATCAAAATAATACTTCCAATGTTATAATATAAAGTGTGTACAGAATTACATTGTTTGTATGTATATTAACACTGATAGCATGGAACTTATTTCATCAAGCAGACTAATTCATGTTGTAAACAGGCACAACTTTGTACAGCAATGTATATGACAGGATACTAATAAAGTGCATTTGGCCTTTGCACTAGATAAGAAGTTCCTTTAACACGGAAAGGATATGTAAACTGATCAGCTGGTGTTCCAGGCAATGTGCATATACAAAATCAATTTGTTTTTCATTTCAACAAAATTGGGCACTTAAAATGAGAAGAGTGTCTTTTTAGGACTCGTCTGTCTTAGGGTTTGTTTGGTGAATTACCGATTTCACCTACGGCGGTTCCGGAAAGGTGTGTAGTAGGTGCACAGATCTTGCGAAAGATATTATCTAAATTAGTACTGCGTGTTATCAGTCAGTCATAGCGAATGCAGGGCACATGAAACTAAATCTCATCTCCGGAAAAAACGAAGGGGTTCTTTGGAGGATTTTGGCATCAGAGGTCGTTACTTGGTTTGTTTTGAATATGTATCGTATTCGTAATTGGGTCTGAACCTATAGAACCTTCGGTGCGCGGGTTACTTCGATGCTCGCAAACACGGAAAGTGAACACGCAATCGCTACGGGCAGCATCCCTTACCACAATGCCTTTCGGTCTATTCCAGTCTGAGAATTTCAAACGATGGTTTCAATTACGCCAATTTTTTTTTCAATTTTAGAAACAGGATCACGTAATTAAGACCGCGTAGATCTCACATAAAGTAAACTGGTGACGTCAAGGGTCATAACTTATGTAACGAGGGGGAGGGACTCGGGAATTTCAGAAGCAGGAGGGGCAAGACGTTTTAAGCTAACGTTCTCGACCTGTCCCACAGTCTCGGCTCTGTCTTCGGGCACAGTAGGTTCCATTAAAATTAAAATCAAAACTTATTATTATTGGAATTGCACTCACCAACACGATGCATCCAATGAATACAAAACAAGTAAAACAAAGAGTCCTTAAAAAAGGGACAATCTTACTGCCTCTGTGCACAATTTGCGAAAATAAAAAAATAAATCGTTTTGTAACACAGTTTGAGTTTGAAAATCTTATTGTACACAGCAACAGGTTTTCACAATGAATACTAGCCAGACATAAATAAGATGAGCAAACCTTTATTGTGAAAACACAAGACATTCAGTTTCAGGTATTTGTGTGAGTACACCTGCTATTGGTTGAAGTAGAAATCACAGTGCATGGAACACCAAGCTACATGTTATCAAATGCCCTTTTAAATGGAACTTTTGTACATCAATTAAGACCAATCACTATTGTAGT
>JAMKCH010019540.1:0-40248 GCA_023653785.1 Ophioderma brevispina
AACAAGAATACCCGCATATAGAGGGACATATCGATCGGTGTTGTATAACAACTACTAGTATGTGATTGTTACCAAAGGTACTAACCACAAAGTCCAAAAGAGGAGTATGTGGTCGTCTGTCGTCCAGCTGTTGTCATCCCGGTTGCCAAGTCGAATCTTATTGGCTAAATATGATCTGTCAATGTGAGCAGTTGATTGACATTTGCGTTAGGTTTTCAACGCAAGATTTCTCCAATGCGGAAGGACCCTCGCGCTTCTCGCTCGGTGGCTAAGTCAAAGGGGGGGATGGACACAGGGAGGAATGAGGGTCCTTCTGGATGGACTAGTGCGATTTAGCAGAACCTTGTGTGATTTTTAACAGAATCTTGTGCGACTTAACATAATTCTGTGCAATTTAGGAAAAACATTGGCGAGTTACAAATTTTATTGCAGTTTGATTGAATTTTGTGATGTAGCAGAATATTGTGTGATTTTTTACGTTATCTTATAAAATCTTGTGCGATTTTACAAAATTTTGTATGCTTTGTATGCCATTATGCTAATGGCAAAATACTTCCACTTGGATAAAATGCCATTCAGGAGGTCACAACACACATTTACTATGAATAACTGAATGGCTATAACCAATGTAACAGGAATATAATATTGTACTTGAATCAACATCTGTGGAAGTAGAAAGTGTTATAGTTGCCTTACCTTGTCAGTTGTGATGTTTTTTCTTGGCAGTACAGTACTTTTGTGCATAAGATTTCACATAACTTATTTTGTCCATATTCCATGCCATGCAGTTTGGCTTCCAAAATGTCTATGCAAGTCTTCTATAAAAGACTTTAAAAGTGCAATCATTAATTCTAAGTATCTATAACGCATGTTGGAGACCTGGATGAGTAACTTGTTAACCTAAGTACCCGGGCCCATAAACAGGTTTATCGGCCTGAAATTCCCCCAAATTTGCGTCCTCAAAGGGGGGGGGGCAAATTTTGCAAAAGTGGACTTTTTACGGAAATTTGAACCCTTTGGGGGCAAAAACCCAAATATTTTTTTGAGGCAAAAAACCTATTATTATTCTCGCTCCGCTCGCAAACTCTGGGTTTTTTGCCTTTATGAGCTCTTTTAGGGTTTTGCCTTTTTCATATTGTCTTTTTCATATTTTCATATTTGTTTTGTCATATTGTCTTTTCAAAGAAATTATGAGTCTGTCCTGGCAGCCCTCAAGCCTGCCTGCAAAGACCAATACGGTCACTTGCGATTATCCTGACAAATGCACTGGGCTAGTTTCTTATCCTTATCGTATTAAAGTGACAGGAAAAGATTTTTTAGGATACAAATTTCTCTCATTATTACGATGAGTTGCTTACCTTAACTCCAATGTTGATGTATTACAAATTGCATCCTCAAGGCAGATGCAAGAAATCCCAAAAAAACTACCACACTAAAAGAACTGACCGGTCCCTAACTCTACGACGTCATGATTTGACGACTGGCAACACCTATGACTCCTCGCCCTCTTTAAACTCTTGGCGCTCATCAACCCGGTAACATTTTTCTGTGTCTCTGTGTTTGAGCACCTTTTTAGAAGGTGTTCTTGGCTTTTGAAAGCCCAAGAATCCCCTCGATCCTATATTAAGCTCAATTATCTTTCCTGGTTAGATTTTGGCTTAGGATTTTTGTCAGAAAGATCGGGAATTTTAGCATAATATTTCCGACTTTCACCCTGGTAAATTTTCATTAGGTTCAGCATTTGCACCATGGTATTTAATTATGAGGCATCAACCTTTTTTCCGACCTAAAGTAACAAGGACACGGGTCGATCGCTTCGTTAGCCACACACTATTGATTCTCTTTGTTATCTCTTATGAATAGCCTTTGTATGAGAATTCAATGCGTATTGACTGTACTTAATAACCTGTTCCTTTGTGTTTCTCCGACAGGCTATGTGCCTTATCTTTGTCCCTAGTCATAGGAGATAAGTCCTAGCGGTCTGTTATGAAACGTGATTAGTTCAGAGTTATTTCTATAGACCAGTTAATATTGTTTACGTTCTGAGTCGGTCACGTGACCCGGAAGTTGCTGCTCGCAGGCAAAACATTAGCGGTCACTGTATACCGCTGTATAATAGATCGGTTGAGTTTAATTTATTATCGTCATAACACGCTTTGAATTTCACCATAAATATTGTTCTAATTAATTATATTTACTGCCCTGCATAATCAACAATGCTAGACAGTTGTTGTTCCGTCGGTTGCGCTAATCGAAGGACTCCAAAAGGCGAAAAATTCTCATTATAGCTCAAAAAGCTGTGATCCAAATTCTACAAATGTATACATTTTTATGAAGAGCATATTATAAGGATTGTAAATCTGCAAAGTTAGAATGGATATTCAGGATTTACTAACAAATGTACAGGGTGATACGATAAAAAAGTACATAAAAATAACATTTCTTTTTAACACTGCATTATATCCAGACATTATGAAAATGAAAAAAAAAATTATATTCATATTTATTTGGAATGCATGTACTAATAAATCCCTTTCAGGCAATGTGTTATTTGTAGCACATTAAAATAGGCATTTGTGCTATACAGGGTGCAAAAAGTAATTGAATTTAATGCATTTTTTTCCCTTAAAGAAAAATGTTGAGCCAAAATAGCATTCATTGTTACATGTTTGTGTAAAGGTATCATCTTGAATTTCATTTTGTATCAATACTTAAATTAGTGCAACAGAAATATAGAGGGTGGTCACTCCCTTGGACACTACATGATATGTGACCTTGAAATAGACTAGCTGAATAATTATTAAAACAACTGTGTTTAATTTCTAATAAATCATGACCAAGTGTTAGCAGATGTGAGCTTATAGGTGATGAACAAGAAAAAAATAGAAACACAAAAAGGCAGATATAGGCCTATGCAGGCTCAATGCTGGATGCAGGTAATGTGAAGGATATGAGCAACGAAACACTGTCACTGGATGAGCGAGTGATAAGACTTAAGTTCTAAGATGGAGCTCATCAGTTGGAAGCTTACAGTACTTTTTTGATAACATTATTTTGATTTGGAACTGGATCCTTCTCTTCAACTTCCACTCAGGACAAGATGATTGGTGAGTAGGCCCCTCTACTTACATTTTTGGTATTATTTTGTTTCGTGTCAGTTCTCAATTACCCCAAGCATATAGGCATAGCCAGGCCTGGAAAAAATGTTGATTTCCCAGGAAGCAGGGCAAATTTTACCACCAACTGTTAGGGATCCCCCACCATTTCTTATGTATTTCTTTATCCAATTTTCCTCGTAATGACCAAATTTCCCTGGAAGGAGATTCCTGATTTCCACATTTTTTCCAGGCCTGGGCATAGCTCGGTCTGGTCTTGGCCTTAAGTAGGCCTATCACTATCATGCATAGCTAGGAGTAGGAAGCTAGGGATGCTAAATAATAGAAAATAAAATGTCACGGGATGTAGTTTTGACCAATCAGTGAACAAAGACTATGTATTCGGTATATAAAACAAATATTGACTGGTCTTATATATCGGGTGATACGCTCCCTCGTTGGCCTAGCATACCTGGCCTACTATATGTAGGCCTAGCATACCTGGCCTACTAGACTATGTAGGTCTAGCATACTATGTAGGCCTAGCATGTAGGCCTAGCATACTATGTAGGCCTAGCATACCTGGCTTACTACGCCTCGGGGTGATAGTTATTTTAGGCCAGGTATGTTAGGGCAACTCGGGAGCGATAATCTCCATCATCACCCTCATGACCAGTCAATAGTTGTTAAATATTTAACAGACTGTCGATTTGGACAGTACATAATATGTGGAAGTAAACAAGTTCTAATCAGGAAACCTGTACATGTCATGTACGTACCCAGCTGTAGGCCTACACGTGCAGTTTGCGGTAAGAATCTGTCCAGACTTTTGGAGACACACCCAGGTATCCTTCACTGCACTCTTGTCATTTGGATTCTGCCCCGCGTGAACCAGGGCACGGATAAAACAAAACTGGGAGTTATGAACTTGGTAAAAGAATGACTTCTTCACATAACCCGATACAAAGTAATTATTATAAGCATCAAGGGATCTGTATGCTTTTAGAGACTCGTGCGTGAATGGGCTTGGTGTGTGGATGAGGTAGATACATGTCGCCGTAGTGCATCGATGGCAATCTTTTTTTGTTATCTTCCGACACAGTAGAATCTAACTCATAAGGATCGGTACGTAATTCATTGTTCCTCAAATTTTGTTTTCAGTCGCTCCAAGTACTTTCTGCAATTGTTTTCAGATAAATCTTTAACATATTCACATTTCGTTCCATCTTCACCGATAAATATCTTGAAGAAAAAAGTTCGGGAAAACTTCCACCACAGATAGATGCTGAGATTATACACGCCTGTCAAGCACTGTTTACTATGCTGGGACAGCTGTGACCTCGAAATGTTTTGCCTGCGAGGCTGCGCGCGCATCGTATTTACAATTGATGCTGACGTCAGATGTTAACTGCTCTATACATTGATTAACTGATTTATTCAAGCGTATATATATATATATTTAGTACAGTATATTTCACCGGAGTGGTTTGGCGGCTCTTGTGTTATTTGCAGGTAGCGTATTGCGAATAACGAACAATGGCCACGAACCTCACAGCCCTACCGTGTTCATCTTGCGGCGAGTTCATTCCACCTTTGTCCTCGCACTCTTGTTCTGTCGTCCGACGGGTGCTTCTTGGGCTCCGACCTCGGCCGTCTTCAGGTAAGCCTCTAGGGGTAAGTTCTGGTGTTGCTAGCAACGGCTCCTCCCGTGAGGGCGGGGTAGTCACTAGCGTGGGGGCTACGGCTCCTGGTTCTGTCGCAACCGTTTCCCTAGGGGTTACGGAGGCTTCAGATACCAAAGCTGCTACCGCGGGCGTTTCTCGAGAGACGTCAGCGGTGGTGGCAGGGACTACTAGCGAATTTCCTTCGGGATTAGTAGCTGGTGGTTCTGGGGTAGCGACGCTGGGTGTAACCAGCGTAGCTCCCCGTCAGGATGGGTTTCTAGCGATTCCCCCGCAGGGGGAAACAATGATTCCCGTCCGAGCGGCGGCACCTCCCGCGGTTTCTACACGAGTAGATTTAGCGGGGGTGCACCGTGTGGATATGGGCGGAGTTCCACGGGAACTCGGCCCGTTTCACGCACCGACGACCACGGTATCTTTGGTGCGGGGAGCTATTCCTACGACTGGGATAGCTGCTGTATGCACTGCGGGAGTGTACGTGTCTGCTGATCAGGGTGGCCTTGGGATGTCTAGACAGCTGCTAGACAGACCCGGTCATGCTTCTAGCACCCAGACAGTGGGTCCATTGATCGGTTACACTATTCAATCTCGGGACAATAGGGGCTTAACGGCTCCGGGATTTCATTATCCTCAAGTCCCGCCGGCTTGGCCGGGGTCTTTAGTGCGTGGTAATCCACCCGTATCAGCCGCTAATGGCTCTCTTCCTCAACCACTTGCTGCCTCGCATTTGGCCTGGCAACAAGGGGGGGGAGTGAATGCTGCCTCGCCTTATGGGATGTGGCCTCCTGGCATGATGCCTACTTGGAGTGGGCATGTGATGCCGGGGATGCCAGCACCTGGGGTGTTGCCTGGTTATTATCAGGTACCTTCGGGTTTCCCTACATACACGCAGCCGTCGCCGTGTGTATGGGGCGGTAGTGCCTTGCCACCCAGCCAGATGGCGGATAGCCATGCACAGGCTGGAGGGTCAGGCATGCGGGGTACCCATGCTAGTTCACCGGTGGTTCAGATTGTTTCTGCACCTAGTGTGAGCGCGGGTATTCCCCCTTTGGCTTCCGCTAGTCAGGCCTTGCCTACTCCACCCTCGGTGGGGTTGCAGGCTTCTCAGGCGGAAGCTGGCCAGACGGAGTCGGGCTCTGGGTCAGAGTCGGATTCGTCGGGCGTAGGGTCTGTTGCTGTGTGACCGGGTAGCTCAGCGGCTTCCGTTCTGTCTTCACAGGAGCAACCACAAGGTGATTCTTCTGATTCTTTCCCACCGGATACCCAGTTCATCCTGCGGTCTATGGCCAAGTAGGCCTAACTGTGGATGCGGGGCAGTCCACGGATCCTCCGTCTTTGCGGATTGGAGGGTTGAATCAGAATTCTTCATCAGCGGGGTCGGCTTTGTCTTTCCCTGCAGACTTACGTGAGCATTGGGATGCCATTGATCCTCCGGAGGGACCGCGGGTTCCTCGCGCGGGGAAATCATACGTTAGATTCTTGAGGGTAGCTGAGGCGGATTACACTAGTCGGCTTCGCGTCCCTTTGGATCCTTAACTGGCCACCCGCTTGCTTACAGCTGGCAAGTCATCGCTTCCGGCGTACTCTCCCTTCTGGGAAGATGAGATATAAGGCTATTGGATATTCGCGTTCGCGAATCCATTCACCTAGGCTCATTTTCTCTGCTCATCTCAAACTATTTGGATGGGCTCTTGAGGGACGAGGGGCTTAGCGGTGATCATCCAGCACTGTGTGCGACCGAACTTTTGGCGGTGCTATTGTCCAGCATAGTCGGTAGTTCGATATCACATGCGATGAGACTGGTGCTTTTTTGCGGCGTGAAAATGTTCTGCATTTTTACGTACAGCCTTCAACAAGGACCTTAGTGCGGATCTTGTGAAGACTCCCGCGGCCCAGACTCATCTATTTGGTGGTGCTTTCGCTTCTGTCGGCAGGTAGCTGACTGTCGGGAAAGTGAGCAAGCCATCTCCGAGAGACAGCAAGCGCTGTCTTCGAGGGAGAAGAGCAAGAAGAAGTGCGAGAGGGACAAGAGGAAAAGTCTAATCCTTCTAAGCCTCCTGCCACTTCTTCGGCTCAGGCTTCTTCCACCATGCCTGCTTTCACTCCTTCATCTGTTGCTCAGGGCAAAGGTGTGAAGAGGCAGGCGACTTCTGGTCAGTCCGAGTTGAAGGGCAAGCGCCTTAAGACTCAGCAATAGCGGAAGTCAATCTGAGGGTGCGGCGGCCGCATGTCCACGACCTTGTCCATCGTTGGATCAGTCACTGGTGGTCATACCGCCGGTGGGCGACCGCTTGATGAATTTCGCCCGGGTTTGAACAAGTATACACCCGGGCGAGTGGGTTCAGAGCGTGGTTTCGTCGGGGTGCCAACTAGAATTCACAGCTCTTCCCCTATCTCTCCCTCATCAGAAGGACACAGTGCTACCGCTGTGTCCAGTTGAGACAGGTCCTTCTTGCTGAGGCGAAGGAGCTCCTGAGGAAAGGCAATAATCCCGGTCTATCCCCTTTTCAAGGGGGGCTCTGGTCGAGTTTCTCGCATCGGAGAAGACCGGAGATTGGCGTCCAATACTGAACCGCATATCGCTGAACAAGTTCATTCAGCTGAAGGGATTTCATATGGAGTCAATAGCCTCTGTTCTCGAGTGTCCTATCAAGGGCGCATGGGCAACTTCTCTTGACTTGGGGACGCTTATCCGTACGTTTCCATAAGCTTTCTGATCGCAAATGGTTCCGTTTTCGGGTGCTGGGGCGGGCATACAAGTTTTCAATGCCTGCCCTTCGGCCTGTCAACGGCTCCTCGGGTTTTTACCCGAGTCGTTCTAGCTGTGGGAGCATATCTCCGACGACTGGGAGTGAACATCAGTAGGTATCTCGGCGATTGGCTGATCCATTCGACTACTCGAGATTCTACTATCCGGGATACTTCATTGATGATAGACACGGTATCCCGTTTGGGTTTCATTGTTAATCACAAGAAGCCCAACTTTGTTCCTTCTCAAACTCCTCTGCGAAGTTGGATTGGGTTCACGGGATGGCTTTTCCATCACCAGAGCGGGTGTTGAACACTCTGCAGTGTGTCACGCTTCTGAGCAAGTGTTCAGTAGCGCCGGCACGCGCATAGCTCAAGGTTTTGGGTTTAATAGCCAGCCTAGTGGACCTGGCTCCGTATGGTCGTCTCCATATGCGAGCAATACAATTCCATCTTCTAGCACTTTTCAGGCCCAGTCATCATTCTCTGTCTCACTCTGTTCCGATGACTCAGCTCATCAGGGACAAGCTCGCTTGGTGGAAGCACCGTCCCAGTCTTGAGGTGGGGATGGAGTTTCCGGCTCGTCCTTCGATGCACGTCCTGATGACGGACGCCTCGAAGGAGGGCTGGGGAGCTCACTAGGGAGACCTTCGGGTCTTCAGCGAGTGGTCTCCGAGCGGAGCGACATATCACATCAACATGCTCGAGCTCTGGGCGGTGTTCTGTGCTCTTCAGAGATTCGAGCAACAGTTGATGGGCTGCAAGGTGTCAACATGCAGGGCGGAACTGCATCCCCCTCGCTTTGTCTTCACACCCTCGAGCTTATCGAGTGGTGTCGCAGCCGGAGCTTTTTTGCTCAGAGCGATCCACATCGCCGGGACATAGAACATCCTAGCGGACAGCTCCTCGCGGGGCAGGGGTCGTGGGACAGGACCGTCAGATTGGTCTCTGTCTCCTCAGGTGGTTCAGACGGTGTTTCACTGGTTGTTTCATCCGTCAATCGACCTATTCGCCTCGAGCGTCAACCGGCATCTTCAGGTTTATTGCTCTCACCGAGCGGATGATGGAGCGTTAGCGTTAGACGCTCTGTCGATAAGCTGGGAGGGCATGACAGCATACACTTCCCCACCAATATCGATCCTCCATCAAGTGATAGGAAAGATCGAACACGAACGGTGCGACATCCGTCTAGTCGCGCCGTTCTGGCCAAGACATCTGAGGTTTCGGCCGATGGTGGACCTGCTGGCAGGTCGTCCACAGCTTCTTCCTCAGATACCGGATCTAATCCGGGTGCCAGGCGGGGGAGACAGTCCACCACTTCTCGGTGGCCGCTGTCAGGAGACGCTTTGAAAAGGGTGGATTTTCAACGGGGTCTGTGATACTTGCCGCTCAGGGTAGAAGGAACTCTACACTCAAGTTTACTCTGGGTGACTGGGTTCCTACTGCCGGTGGTGCAGTGAGAGAGGTGTCTCTCCCACTCGCGCCCCTATAGCGGCCATTGCTGACTTCCTTACGGACAAGTTCGATTATGGATACGGTCCGGAATTACCAGTCCGCAATTCTTGCGATTCACGAAGGTTTTCCAGGGGGTACGCGTCTTTAAGGCAATGACACGATATGCCAACTCCTGGATGGAATGTACAATTCTCGTCCTCCTGATGTGCGTAGAATTGTCCCTACGTGGAATCTCAATCTGGTATTGGAATATATTTCAAAGCCGCCCTTCGAGCCGATGAAACATGCGACTTTGAGAGAGATCTCTCTGAAGACGCTATTTTCTTATTGCCATGGCTTCAGGGCGCCGCTGCTCAGAACTTCACGCGCGGTCTGCGTGTGACATGGTTCTGGCGCGGACTGGCGCTACCCTGTACTTTAAGCCTGGTTTTTCTGGCCAAGAACGAACGCCCATCCTTTACCGTTAACCTGACTTTTTTCTCCCTGAGATGAACATGAGATCGTCTGTCAGGGAGGATCGTATTCTTTGTCCGGTACGCGTGTTGCGCTACTATCTGCAAAGAACACAACCAATTCGGGAGCCACGGGTCAGCTTTTTCTGTCCTTTGTGCCGTGTAACGCGGCAGCGAAGGCCACTCTGACACGATGGATTGTCTCTGTGATTGACAGGCGAACGCCGTTGCAGAGGGCGGTCTTGTGACTGCTCATTCTGCACGGTCGATTGCGAGCTCAACAGCTTTCGCATGTAGTGTTTCACTTAAGGAAATCGTATCGGCCGTTTCTTGGCAGACGGCGTCGATTTTTTCTCTCAATCTATTTACGGGACATTCATAGTCAGGAACAAAGAGCTAGCGCCCATTTTGCTGGATCGGTTCTTAGAAGTACGCAAGCTAAATCCGGCAAACACTAGGTAAGTCTAATCGGTAGAACACGTAACGGTTAGTCTAACTTAGGTGTGTGGTTGTGTACTATGTACACTATTTATACAGTGTAAATTCGCGATCTTGATCGACTGTTTGGTATGTAACATTCATTCGTTCGGGATCGGGAATTTTCACGCTAAGCTGTTCGGTCCTTGACTCTATGGCAAAATGTATTGCTCATTGTACCTCATTGTACTGGTCCGTGCCGTGCCAGTCTGGATGTTGATGCAATTTGTAATACATCAACATTGGAGTTAAGGTAAGCAACTAATCGTAATAATAATGTCTCAAAACAGAAGTGTTTTACATATTATATAGATGAGAGTTGCTTACCTGTCCAATGTTGATTCCCGTCCCAGGCCCAGTCCCCTACAATGAGCAATCGGTTGATTTGGGGCGCCAAGGTCTTAAAGAGGGCGAGGAGTCAGGTGTTGCCAGTCGTCAAATCATGACGTCATAGAGTTAGGGACCGTTCAGTTCTTTTAGTGTGGTAGTTTTTTGGGAATTTCTTGCATCTGCCTTGAGGATGCAATTTGTAATACATCAACATTGGACAGGTAAGAAAACCTCATCTATATAATATGTAAAACACTTCTGTTTTGAGACAAATTTCACTGGATCGGTTGTAGACAGGCGCGGATCTAGGGAGGGGGCGGAGGGGCGCGCGCCTCCCGGTAATTCTGCAAAACTTCGCAAAATCGGCCCATTTTGGACAAGTTTAGCCTTTCAGCCCCTCGGTAATTTTGACGTTTTTCAAATCCTGGATCCGCCCCTGGTAGACCACCTACCGAGAACGTTTCAAGGTTTATTGGACAAACAGGTGCAAAAGAAATCCGCAAACCTTGCTTTGAACTTGCCTGCTATCGTAATCGTTCCCCATAGAAAACCATGCTTTGACTTTCTGTCATGCACAACAGAAACTACTAATCATCATCTTTTTACATAAAACAGCATATTCGGCTTATTCACTTCAGGTGTGATCTAATACATTGGTAAGCATTCCAAATATGTAAAAAACTGGGGTTCAAGAAAAATTGGGGGCGCTTCTTCCTGGAAATCTCCTCATGTCTCTTTAAGACACTTCTGAAAAAAAAATAATTACTTGTACAGCAGTCTATGAACCATTTTTAATTCACAGATTCCCTTAGTGTCGAAAACAGAATGCCATAAAAATGGTGACCACTTGCTTTTATTTAAGCTATAGTTAAATGCTCAAAGGTCCAAAAAGGTTAAATATGAAACATGCTCAAATTACCAAAGTGACAATGCAATCATGTTGGTCTTGAAAAAATGGTGGACTGCTGCAAAAAAATATATGGTACTGTATAGTAGTCTAAGGTCAAAATAAGTCCAGGTCAAATATGAAACATGATTAAATTAAAAATTCCATCATGTACCCTGAATACTACCCATAATTTACCTTATTTCACCATGCAAAGAGAAAAATGAAATTCCTGTAGTGCTATATTGAGGTAATGCAATGTGTTTACATGCTTAGAGATCTATCTTGAAAAAGCTACTATACTTTCTTATCATCAAATAGGCAAGCCTCTTAACACCATGAATAGTGCCGATGCAACTGCAAACAGCACTATCACAGCAGACAGTGTGTGATGTAAGCATGTTTGCGGCATGTTTGCGGCAAGGCACACATGTAAAACGGAATTTCACGTTCGGATATAAAACAAAAGCCGAATATTTTTTGCCTATTAGGTGATGATCAATGTGTATAAATAGCTGGGGATTTTCCCAGACGATGTTTGTCCCCACTTTCCTTCGGAAGGGGACAATAAAATGGGTATGTCTGTCCATTAGAAAAATGTTAACCCTGGAGCATCTTTTTCTTAGAGTAGCTAAACTGGGGTGTATTGTAGGATTGCATAAGCCCCTACCGACCTTTTAATTCATTCCCCCAGGATCTTCCCCTGGGTCTGTCAGGCTGGTAGGGAATGTCAAACTTATCAATATTGCACAAAAAGTCAACATTTGGCACTATCTTTTTCTAGATGAGTTGGAGTAGCCAAACGTGGTATATTGTAGGAGGTGCAAGTCCCCTAATAAAAATTAAATTCAATCCCCCAGGGTCCTCCGCCTGGGTGTGTCAGAGGGGTAAGAAATGTCAAAAAGGTTAATATTGAACAAAAAGGTCAATGTTTGGCCATACCTTTTTTTTTCTAGATGAGCTAAAGTAGCCAAACTTTGGTATATTGTAGGAGGGCAGAAGCCCCTAGTGTTATTTCGATGCATTTCAATCAGATTGGATCAAAATTATTTTGGCGATTTCTAATTTTGATCTATTGAATTTGAATTGAAATATTTTTAAATTGACAAGGATAAATTTAGTTGATTCAAAATACTATTAAAAGGATCAGTTGGATATGAATTCAAAGTTTTTGGCACCGGATTTAAATCTGATAAATTTGATCCGGGTAAATTTCTATTAAGTGATAGTATTATTATGGTTGTTTCATATCCATATTTGGGCCATAACCATCCTCTGATGGCACTGCAATATCAGTGAAAGTTTGTGGCAGGACCAATAAATATGCCCTGTGATGTAACCAAGAAACCTAGATACTCAACACTTTAAGTCATATGCCCCTGCATGTCGTAAAAGGCGACTAAAAGGGGCAACTCGTCTGTTATTTGAACAGACAGGTTGTTTTTAAATTTAGGAATTTGTAGTATTGTTTAAGGATCTCTACTGTGTAGTTGTATTATTAAAATGTAATCTGTATTACTCGTATAAGTAGTTTAAAATTTGTATTAGTTAACCTAAAAACATACCATTAATTATGTTATTATGAAAACATACCATTTGTCAATTTGTACATATGTAGTAGTTTAAAATCAGTTATCATGAAAACATACTATTTATCAATTTCATTTGTACATATGTAAGACCACCTATTTAATCTGTAAAATATGTTTACAATAATGTTTAATAATGTTTCATTACTGTATTGATTTATCTTGTCTTGTAGTTGAAATTTTTTCTTGATACATGGATGGGTGATGAACCTTGTCGTCAGTGTATGATGTGTATACCGTAATTATAATTTGGAACAGTGTATCTTGTATTTTATTCAATTGGGTTATCTTATTTTATACATGGATGGGTGATGATCTGGTTCATCAGTGTATGATGTGTATCTATTTACAATTGTTGTCATTCAAATTGAATGTTGTGACTAGAATTTACTGTGGTGTATGTTTTATAAAATGTTGTTACTAGAATTTACTATGGTGTTGGTTTTATAAAGTTAAATGTTTTTAACCTTAATGACATGATATAACACAATTGTGTTGAGTTGTCGTTAAACTTTAATACTCACTCACTCCACTCACTCACTCACTCACTCACTCACTCACTCCTCACTCACTCACTCACTCACTCACTCCACTCACTCACTCACTCACTCACTTTAAGTCATATGAAATTAATCCTATTTAAAAACAATTTCATATTGCTACTGATATCATTTGCAACTTCACCAGGGCTGCAAGAGACATTCACACTCTTGTTTCATCCACACTTTAGGCCCTGCACACTTGATTTTTAGTTCTTGTTGCCGGCCGGGTCGGAATTGGCTGCCGGGTCAAATAATTAATTATTTTGTAATAATTCATTATTTGTAAATAACTAGAATTTCCATTAAGTGTTTTCCTCTCTCTAATCCATATGGGACTCAAATCAATCAGTGACAGGTCACTGTGGGCTGCCCTACTGTCAGGCTCAATTACAGTAGATTGCAGGTGGTATACTACCAGACTTGGAAGTCAGGGTGAAGGTCCATCTTCAGTTATTATAATTATAATCCAAAAATCAAGTTGAATTATTAGTTTCTCAGGTGGCAGCACTCACTGCCAAAATGGATAAATAACATATTCTGGTATAGAAATTTTAACTACTTGATTCTCCAGGCAGACAAGGATGAATATTTAATTATATTCTTTGGTATAGTTAACTGCCCACACTTGGTAATAAAATAGGCCTATATCTAGTGTGAATTTACTCAAATGAGTCAAAGGTTTCATTAGAATGAAAAAAAACAGTAATATCGTTTTATTCACCAACGATCACCAACTCTTTGACAGATATTCAAGAAGAGATGATCACTATCACAATTCAAGCTACATGTCCAGACCATATGTACAACACACAATTTCCCTTTGACAAAGTGCTTGTTTGTAGCTTTTTGTCCTGTGATCCCACAGAAATAACTCACAATGGTATAATTACCCTCAGTATCAACCTGTTTCTGGTCTCAATCATAAATTATTGGTGGATATTAGTGCAAACTGAGGAAACTTTTTTGGGGGAGGAGGGGGGGGGCTAGAGGTATGTGGAAATCTTGATTTATTTGGTGGGGGACAGGACATAAAAAAAATCAACAGATTGTAAGCTGAATGATTTGGCCAGTGGTAATACAGATATTGTGTGGTATTTTTTGTTCCCCCCCCCCCCGAGATGGTAGGAGGGAAGAGGGACTTGGGTAGGTGGGTGGGTGGGGGGGGGGGGGGTTGTTGGGGGATGGCTAAAAAAATCGGCCCTGCCAGTCTCTGCAATTTCTTCAGAATAGATATCCTTGATGCATTTAAGTCTTTAGTAGAAACGTAGGAGAAATTATACAAAAAGTGTTGCTTTTTTTCTATGGCAAATCGCTGAAACATAGTTGTTAATGTCATATTGAAAGTCAATAATGAATTGACAAAAAATAATGAATAATGAATTCTCACTCGTAATTTTAAAATCTCACAAAAACTAAAATCAAGTGTGCAGGGCCTTAGATCTATTTAATACAAACTCAAATTAAATTTGAACATTATTGATAAAAGGCATTTTCACCCCAAAAAGCCATTTTACATATTTTTGTGAAAAAATGACACAAATGTGCATGTACATGTATACTGATGTACCGAGATGAATGTAAGGATTAAAAAGTCATGCATATAACTTCTCTGAGACCTAATGTTTTTAATCAATGACCTTTAGTAATTCCTGACTGGCAGAAAAAAGCATGCTTTGGGGGTTTTGTCATTCATTTTTTAGCTAAAATTGCAAGTGTTTCATCATTTGATCGCTTGGTTTGCACTAAAAATACTCGGTTGACAAATGATGCTAATGAGAATTTCAGTTTGGGCAGTTACATGGGAACAGCAGTTTACATCAATATTTCACAAATGACTGGAATCGACTTAAGATTGTGGTAAATTGCAGTGGCCATGGTCTACCATAACTGAGAATCCAACAACTACACTCAAATGAAAGAACTATTATACAACATTTATAACATCAAATGTAATACAAATTGTTTTCTTATATGTAATCGAGTGCAATGATGAAAAATGCGGACAATTTCAGCCAAAAATGTATATACATGTACTGCCTGGATTTCATCATGAAGTCAAGGTAGGAATCTGCAAGTCACATTACAGTCAGTTTGCATGATTTACTTCATAAAATCAGATGGTCCATTTCTTTTTTTTCTTTTTTTCCGTGTTTTGTACTTCAAATGGAGGATGTCACTAATTTTGAGCTAAATAGTTTGAGCAAGCATATGAATTACAATTGTCAAAAGAAAACATTTCTCAGGCCTAATATATTTTACTGGATCTATTGTAAGCTTGCTTCTAATACCAAATTCTCAGAGTACCAGCTGGGAAAAGGCTGTCAATTGGTCACTGCACCTTTATTTTAATTCTAACATTATCCTAGACACTGATATACTTATTATGCTAATTAAACCTATTTGTGGTGGTGGTGGGGGGAGTCTAATGCAAAATTATTTTTGCGGTGAAAATGGCCAACATCATCAGTGGCGGCGCCAGACCTTCTTTTCTGGGGGGAAAACGGGGGAAAAAGTAAATCTTGGGGGGGCAGAAAAAGTTTAAATCTGGGGGGGGGGGCAAAATATGAAAAAGTTTTTTATTTTTTTGTTTATCATAATTTAAGTATTTTTCTTTTTTGGCCCAAAATCGCTTATTTGTGGCCCAAATCACTGAATGTTGCCCCAAATTTCCTTCATTTTTCTTTCGACCAGGGGGGGCAAGAAAAAAATTTGGGGGGGGGCAAATGCCCCCCCCCCATGCCCCTGGCGCCGCCAACTGAACATCATTAAAGGTCAATGTGGGCATGGATGCAAAATGGGGCATTAGCAATCTAGATAGGTGGGTTTTGGCTTAATTCATGCTTTATTGGTAAGTATGTTCCATGTACGAACTTATGCTAGTCTCTGTTACTATGTTACGCTTACTGTGTTTTCTCCATAAAGCATGGCTTATGATACCAAAGTCTAGTAAGAAGTGTTACTAAGGCATGATCTCTTATATGGTACACTTACTAATATTTTGTCATCAATAAATTTGGGAAATAAGTAATTTGGTCCACAAATTAAGTGACTGGTTTTATAACAAGTGTTACTTATAGGTGCATGTTCCGATCGTCTTTGGGACCCCCCCTGATTACCCGGAAGTAGTATCGATTTTGATATCAAATTAAAGGCCGTATTTTTCTCATTGTCGTCCTGAAATTTGAGCCCTCAAATCCATTTCATTCCCAATATATAAACAAAAAAACCGCCGTTTTAGTGGATAACCATCAATATTAGCACAGTATTGAATAGGGCTTTGCAACATGCATTATTGCGTCTACCATCAAAACCGCAAGTGTGTTTCCCACGGTACTTGATGGGGTGTATATGCAAGTGCCAGGCTCTCATATCAAGGATAGAACACAATACACATAAATCGGAACAAGCACCTTTAATTTTCATTAGGTTTTTAGACATTTTCCACATTTTCTGAAATAAAGTGAAAAAGAGGTTGGCTTTTCACCCTACATCTTGGCATCATGGGTTTTAGACATTTAGAAATAATGTGATATATGATTCAGCTTGTTAACCAGGTACTGAACAAATTTTGATGCACTGAATTTAATTTGAATCAAAATTATATAAATTTTGATGGATTGAATTTGAATTGGATCAAAATACTATTTTCTGGGCCGAATTGAATTTGATTTGAATCAAAACTAAGTTCCCGGATCAAAATAACACTACTACTAACCATGTAATTTATTCCCCCAGGGTCCTCCCCTTGGTCTGGCAGGGATGGGGAAAGTCAACATTCACAAAAAGGTCAATATTTGGCCATCTTGATGGGTGCTGACATTTGACCCTTGATGTTTGCTAACTTTTTTAGAGTTCATCGATGAGTTATGTTTTTAGAGTTATTTTTTTGGTGAGTTATGGATGGAGTTCATTGATGAGTTATATTTTAGAGTTATTTTTGGTGATTTATGGATGGAATTTATCAATAAGTTATGTTTTTAGAGTTATTCTGTGGTGAGTCATGGATGGAGTGTATCAGTGAGTTATGTTATTAGAGTTATTTTTGGTGAGTTATGAATAATTTATGCAAAATATGGTACAAATTAAAGGCCGACTCAGAGATTTCCTGAAGAGGGCGCCCTCAATTTCCAAAAATCGTGTTTTTTGCATGTACATAATGCTTGTCCATATACTAATCACTGTGTGAAATTGCAAAGCTTAAATCGAATATTTTCATATAGAAAATCACAACTTTGTTATAAAATTCCGGATCCGGAATTTTTGTTATACACAGTATCATATGGGACGTAATACTACACATAAATGTTTACTGCATCAAAACGAAAAATCCGATTCATCTCAAATTTCGGAATTGTGTATTTTAGGTTACTATCTTTAGTTCTAGTTGACTATTTTTCATTATTACACAAAAAAAAAATATTTCGAAATCTCTGAGTCAGACTTTAATTTCGGTGGGTGGAAGACATTGTGTGGTTTAAGTAGGGTGGTCTAGCATTCCCAGGTTTAAGAGAGTGATGGCCAGGGCCGGCGGAAGCAAATTGAAAGTGGTGCGGCGGGCTAATGGGTTTCCGTGTAAGCATATACAGTACCTATACATAGCGTATGAGGATTTTGGCCCGACATGGTTCCCCCTCCTGCGCGAAGCGTGGAACCTTGCAGTGTTCGCTTTCCCAAAAACTTTCCCATGCAAATTTGATACAAACAATTTGAAATAATGCTTATAGGTATGATCAACGGTTTTAAAATGTAAAATATAGTTGATAGGTTAAGTTTTGTTTGAATTAAAGTGACAGGAGGAGATTTTCTTGAGGATACAAATTTCTCTCAAATTTCACGGAATCGGTTGTAGACCAAGAACGTTTCGAAGGCTTATTGAACAAACAAGTACAAAAGAAAACCGCAAACCTTGTTTTGAACTTGCCTGCTATCGTAATCGTCCCCATGAAACACCATGCTTTGACTTTCTGTCGTGCACGACAGAAAGTACTAAATCATTATCTTACTACATAAAGACGGCGTATTCGGCTTATTCATTTCAGGTGTGATCTAATACAATGGTAAGCATTCCAAATATGCAAAAAACTGGGGTTCGACAAAAAATGGGGGCGCTTCTTTCTGGAAATCTCCTCATGTCTCTTTAAGCATAAAGTGTTCATGTAGATTTCCTATATCAAGCTGTCCGGGTTGGGTGCGGGAGGGCGTGTCCCCTCCCGCGCGAAGTGTGGAACCCTTGCAATATTCGCTTTCCAAAACACATTTTCCCATGCAAATTTGATAGAAACAACTTGAAATTTGTAAGTGGTTCACTTTACATGTATATATAATGCTTTTTAATGCTTATACAGAGTGGTCCAAAAAAGTTTACATTTTTTCTTATGCAAATTTCTCAAATGTGGCTAGACATATCAAAATTTATTTGAGACTAGCTATTAACTACAATATCTTGTTGAAACCTGGTGAAAACGGCGTTGAAAACAAAGCTTAAATGACAAAATGGCCGCCGTCTGGAGAAAAAAAGGTGAAAAACACTTTGCACACACGTAAGTCTATATGGCACTTAGTTGGCGATCATTATAGCAAATATTAGATTGATACACTCAAACATTGAACAACGCGCCCTATCACAGGACTTGGTATTTATATTCTGTAAAAAAAATTCCTCAATTTTAAATTGCCTTATTTTTTAGAGCTAAACACTGAGCTCCAGCTTTCAAAAGTGATGATAAAGCGACTGACAAGAAATTAATTTAAAATTCTCTCCAATTGAAATCAACTTAATTTAGAGAATAAAGGTATAATTTTGGGAACCGGTACTCAATTTGCGACGAATTGAACCCAAGGCGATACCATTATTTTAAGTGGAAGAACGAGGCCGGAGGCCGAGTTCTTCCACGCAAAAATAATGGTGTCGCCGGGTTCAATTCGTCGTAAAGAGAGTACCGGTTCCCAAAATCATACCTTTATTCTCATTCTTAAACATCTTTATCATTTAAGGTCACCTTTAATCCAATTTCGCGATGCTTTACGGCTTAAATACAACAAGAAAGGACTGCCACCACCCAGTGACAACAATCGAACAACCCGTTGAACGCAACGATCATACGCAATGAGACGCAACGTAGGCAGGCAGGCGCGAAAGTAGCAAAACGCGGTATGACGCGAGCGCTTCAACCTAAAAATAACTTCAATACGCAGCGCGTACTACCTGGGTTCAATTAAACGAATTAAACCCGGGCATCAACCAATTAAATTGCTTATATTTTCACAGATGTTTAAGAATGTTCTGTAAATGGACATTAATTTTGGAAAGTGTATTCAAGTGATTCAAGTGTATGTCTCTTTGGTTCATTTTCATGATTGAAATATTCTCTCATTCATTTTAAAAGGGTAAACACCTCACAAAAACTTGAAGGGTGGTCAGTAGTTTGTTACTTGAGCATGTTGAGTAGGCCTACAGTTCACGCAATGGTATTGATTATTGTTAACCACGATTGCCCAATAGACTTGTTTGGTTTTTGACTATTTTTCTTTACACAGCCGCCATTTGGTGATTTGAGCTTTATTTTCAACGTCATGTTCACCAGGTTCTAACACGATATTGTAGGTAATAAATATCTTTAAACGATTTAAAAAACGTTTTTAAAAAGTAAAATATATAGTTGATGTTTTTAAATTATGTTTGAATTAAGCATATAAAGTGTTCATGGAAAGTTGTTCTATAAAGCTGTCTGGGGGTAGGTGCGGGAGGGGGTTCCCCCTCCCGCGCAAAGCGCGGAACCCTTTAGGCTGGGACCCACTGGTCAAAAAGTCGCTTAGAAAAGGTTGGACCTGGCTCAGAAAGATATACAAATTTTGACCTCAGATACGGTTAGTATATATCTTTGGATACCCCAAAGTGCTGTTGTAAAATTATCTTTTCTTGTCTGGTGATGTGGTGGTGCTATAACATGAAGGGTATAAAAATGCTAAATGAAAAAGTAGCTATGAAAACGGTATTAGGGGTATTCGGAGTTATATGTATATCATAAGCGATTAAGACGTTTGCCATATACATGATATAAGAATAATGATGATTAGAGTCTATCTTGGCGAAAAAAATGCAAAATAAAATTTTTAAACAAAATTAGGCGGAAGAAATTAGGACAAATATCGAAATGGTCTCTACAAAATAGGGTGCTTATTCTTCACAAAATTTTGAATTATTCGAGATTTATCTGCTTTACGTCTGGCGAATGGAGTTTTCTTTTAATATTGTGTCTTGTAGTGTGTTGTTTATTTATCCATAATAGTAGGATCAAAATAGGACATGTACCCACACTAACCCAAAAAAATTGCAACAGAAGGTTTCTTGGCATTTTCTGGTAGTATAAGGTCAGTTTAATAATATATCGAAAGTTGCGCAAAATCGAAGTCCCAGAAAGCGTTCAAACTATGACATAAACAAAATGGAGCCATCCGCCATTTTGAAAAACATAAATCCTCATATCTCTGGCAATAAATGAGCTAAAAGGGCAAACAAGATGTCATTTCCTACTAATTCTAGCATAACAAATCCATTAAATGGGTTTTATGAAGTTGAGATATCATCTTACCCTCAAAATCCAAAATGGTCGCCATCCACCATGTTGAAAAGTACAAATTATTGTGTCTCTGGTGCCAGATGGGCCAAAATGACAAACAAGTTACCATTTCCTACTATTTCTAGCATAAGAAATCCATTGAAATGAGTTTTATTAAGTTGAGATATCATCTTGGCCTCTAAATCCAATATGGCTGCCATCCGCCATGTTGAAAAGTATGAATTATTTTATCTATGACACCAGATGGGCAAAAATGGCAAATAAGGTGTTATTTTTTATTAATTGAGGAATAAGAAATACATTAAGATGTTGTTTTAAAGTTTTGAGAGCATCTTGAGATCTTCAAAATGGCCACTGTCCACCATTTTTAAAATAAGGAAAGACTAAATCCTCTTATATAGCATCAGACAGATTACAATGAAATTAGGTGTCATTTTCTATTAAATCCGGCATTACAAATCTATTAGAATAAAAAATGATATTTTAGTGGGCTATTTGTCCAAAATTTGTAGCCATGTTGATTTTTTATCAGCTATAAATCTATCTTCATTTCAAATTATGGTGTTTACAGTATAATTGTGTAATTCTTCAAGTATAGCAGAAAGTAGTTTCACATCTTCTTCTTATCGTGTCCAAACACTGTGGTTCTCAAATATGATCCAGCCAGAGATGGGTACAACGTCTGGCTGCTTCACTGAATTCCGCAAGGTCCTTGTTTGTGCATTGTTGCTCCCCCAGGTAAAATACAAGTACATTTGAAATGTGCTTACATTGTACTTATAGTGTGCTTATTGTGTACTTATTTGGTAATAAGCACAAAGTAAGTACATTCTGGATGTACTTGAAATGTACTTATTTCTATCTTTATCAAGTTTTCATGTACTTACTTTGTGCTTACAATGTACTTATCTGGGACTTAGACAAAATTTTCAAAAAAAATGGATATGAAATGTGCTTACAATGTACTTCTCTGGGACTTAGACAAATTTTTCATGAAATGTAGTGAAATTGCTTACCATGTGCTTACGTTTGCTTACAAGGTACTTATCTGTGGACTTAGTGTTTGCCCTTAACCACTAGATTACTTGCAATGTGGCTTATTTTTGAACTTAGGTTTTCCTGAAGTCAACAGGTGTACTTGCAATGCTTACTTTGGATTAGAGTTTTTACCGCAAGGGTTTTCAGGATGGACTTTACTGCAATGCGCTTGCTTTTTATATTGGTTATTTCATTGTATTGGCGATTTGCTTAAATTAGTACTTACATTTATGCATTTCCATGCCAAGTCATATGGCGGTCAACTGCCATTTTAAAATTTTCTTGTGGACGTGGCAGTTACAATCTTTGATTCATGGGGTGAATTTGGGCAATATAACAAGTAAGTTTTGGTGCTAAACATCAGTACAGGTTAACAAGCAAGCAACAGTGGTGGTGTGGATACAAGCTATTTCCAATGTGCTATAAACTAAAGGTAAATTTTTGAATTTTATTTTGCCCTGCTCATAGAGCAGTGTGTCATACATTGTAGCTATAATATTAATATACGGTTTATACTAACTGCCATCTGTAGTGCGGTTAATGCTGAAGCTACAAAATACTATAACTATGGCAGTCAGTAATTGGTACTCTAGTGTATATGACCCACCGTGACAGTGTTGTAAAGAATCTAGAGTTTTGTAGTATTGGGTAATAAAGAATGTGCATGTTTGAGACACATTTTAACTATAGTTTCTGGTTACAGGATCTGGTGTAATTTTTTTAACGTATCTACTCCTTTTTACGTATACCCCTTTACGTCGAAAGTTCAAAACAACAAGGAGAAGATAAGGTTAGATGGGACACACACAGACTACGCGCATATACCCCTAATTACTATTTTCGCTTATACGCGCGTATACCCTTATTACTATTTTTCACGTATACATGCAACCATATACCCTAATTACTATTTTTCATGTAAACTCGCAAATAGGCAAAAAAAGTGCCACATTTTTGGTTACAAAAAACACCGGCATATAAAGCATTATACCCCCTCCAATACATCACTGCCGGCAGCCTTTATCACATGGTTATTGTTGTGTAGGTTGCTACATCAACGGTGACTTTGATGCGTATGTGGCGGTCATAGACACAGACTTTTCTAAATCGATCACTGCAATCAAGTTAGTAACAAGTTATATTCCTCCCATACCCCGGGTGCCATAGACACTTTGATCTATTTAAAATCCTAACAAACTTGATTTACATATGACAAAAATATAACAGGTCAAATTAATAATCCCCCCCCCCCCCTTGCAGTTTTTTTTTTTTTTTTTTTTTAATTTTTTAGGTTTTTTCTTTTTTTAAATTTTTAACATTAACACATTAAATGTGCAACAAAAAAATACATTAAAGTTAACCTTTCTCCCTGAAATGTCATCATTTCATTAAAGTTGATGACAAATTAAAAATGATTTTCTGTATTGGGATTTTACTATAGAGAAAATCAGGAAAGGAAGTAACCAACGTCTGTACAACACAGATACCACAGGACACTTGATTTTGGTGCCAATGGATAGCTATCGTCATCCTTCTTTCCATTGCTCCCAAAATGATTACCACATGACTAAAGTATCGTACAGAATGACTTATATTCCACATGTCAGCAAAACTTGTCAATTTCCATAGTACACTGTGGAAGTTCCCCTTTGCCCATGCAGCGAAGTGTCATTTTTTAATTCATTCAAAATTTAATAAATGAACGCATTTACGGGAGAAGATTAACTGATTGTGTGAGTTTTCTTTGCACATTAATATAGTAACATTGCAGTGGTACATTTTACTTTTTGGTACGACTAAAGAGCCTAAAACTTTTCCATAAAAATGTACCTTTGTCCGGGGGGGGGGGGGGGGGAGGCCTTATTAATTTTGACCTGTAATACTTACTAATGCTCACTAGCCTACTACAGATTGAAAATGATTGAGCTTGTGATTTGACGTTGAACAGCTGGAGGATGATTCCATTATGCTGGGGGGATTGGAGGATAGAGGAAGGGAATTTTGAAAAAACAATTGTGAGTGATAGGGATCACATACCTGCCAACACATATTTAGTAATTTAAATTAATTTTAATCATTTTAATTAAAATTTAATAAATGGGTGGAATGCGAATTTTCTGAAAGGAAGCGAAGGTGAAATGCAACACATTTACTTATGGCCTAAAAAGTTGATTCTTCCATTACTGGCAAAATAATGACTGCTTCCTAAATGATATTTTCCTGCTTTGTACTAGGCATAACTTCTTGGTGTTACAAACAACCATGTTGGCCTCTAAGAGTGCTTGTTTGGGTTAACATTGTAACTACATCTTGTACTTTGGCTAAAAACTAATGACATTTGTGGTCAAGTAGCGCCACACTTCTTAAAACATAAAGACAACTGCAAAAGCTAAGGTTAACCCATCTTTTTGAATGAAAAAAAATCAATCATTTTTTTTTGTGAGACAAGGTCAGTAATGTTTTTAATATGAGTTTGCTGTTGTCATCCTTTCATTTCTAGTACAAAAGGAAACTCCACAACGGTGGAAAATTGGTGGAGAATTGCTTGGAAATGTATGGGGCCCCATGTGCCAATTACGTGTAAGCCATAAGGCCTATATTGTACTAACCCATTGAATACATGCTTTCCCCCATAAACTATTGCCCCCTTTTCCTCTGGCGTGAAAAAATGGTTATGCCCACTGCAGCAAGTGCATTTCAAGTACAGCATAAGCACAAGCACCTTGCTTGCATAGCTTATGATTTACACTGAAAGGGCCTTCTAACCTCGACATATGGAATAGCAGGCATTGGCGTAACCAACCTTTACCAGTGGCGGGGGTGGGGGGTGCAAAGGGGTTGCCGATCTGAGGGGGCGAATGTTGGTCCTTCTCCATAGACACTATAGCTGTACAAACGGTCAGTTCATTGGGGCTGGATGGGGCAAGGTGCTGGAGCGGGTGGGCACTTGCCCCCCTCCCTTGTTATTGCCACTAGAGCAGCACATGCAAGTACACAGTGTAAGTATTTCTCGAGTGTGCTTAAAATGTACTTGCTGAGGCACAATTTCAAACCTCGATATTTGGAACAGCCGCAAGCACATTGCCAGCACAATGTTATTACATTTTCTGCGAGTGTGCTCTAAAAACATGTACTTGCGAGTGCCATTCAAAACCTCGATATTTGGAACAGCCCAAGCAACATTGCATTACAGTGTATACATTTCTTGAGTGTGTCTTCAATGTCTTGCTAGGGACACATTCCAAACCCCGATATTTGGAACAGCAGCAAGCAACATTGCAAGTACAATGTAAGTGCATTTCTCGAGTGTGCTTAAAATGTACTTGCTGAGCACATTCCAACCTCATTTTGGGAACAGCCGCAACACATTGCAAGCCCAGTGTACGTACTTTCTCGGATGGGCTTAAAATGTTACTTGCTAAGACGCATTCCAACCTCGATATTGGAACAGTAGCAAGTACATTGCAGCACATGTAGTACATTTCTTGAGTGGGCTTAAAAGTACTTGCTAAGACACATTCCAATCCTCGATATTTGGAACAATAGCAAGCACATTTCAAGTAGTGTAAGTACTATATTTTGAAGTTTTGCAAATGTAACTTGCATTGTGCTTAAAATGTACTTACCTGGCCAGCACAATCATAACACAAATTACTTGGAAAAAACCAAGTACAAATTAAGTACTTGCAGACACAATGTAAGCACAATGTAAGCACACATATTGTACTTGGGTTGTACTTACTTTCTCTGTACTTACATGTGGCTAAGATGTACTTACTTGTTGTTCCAAATATCGCGGTTTGGAATGTGGGAACTAAGTATACATTGTAAGTACTAGTACTTGCAATGTGCTTATTTTGCGCAAGCCGGGCCAGCAGTGGGCCGGACCAAGAGTGTGTTCCATTGGTCTGTGGTGCTGTTCCCAACCACAGTAGGTATCCTATTCTGTTTCCAGGTAGCCCCACTTTCTTCAAGGAAACCTTAGATCGGCCAGTTCTTGTTCTCAATCTTGGGCTTTTGTCGGCCATTCGCCCATGGGAAGTCAGCTCCAGGTGGAGATCGCTCACCAGGTTCAATCCCGATAGATGTTACTTGTTGATGCCATCTTCTTTCCCACAAGGCGACTCTGCTTTAAACCTCCTATAGACTGTTTCAAGAGGTTGAGACGTTGCTAAGATACTCTCTCTAGATTTAAGGCGGTTGGCAGCGTTATCTGTCCAGCCATAGGTCTCAAATTGGATACTTGGCAGCTACGCTCTGCATGCGCCGCTACGCTACGACGGATGTCTGGTGAGCAATTCTGCTAGGATGTACCATTTCCGTGTGTTGGACGGAGGCAGCCTATGATAAGCGGCATATGCATTTAATTCTGGATCAAGCTTCTTGGCAATGGGTTGATCTTTCCCATACATTGGGCAGGCCTACTCTGCACCTGATTAGCACAGGGCAGTTGCCGTCGAGTCTTAGGGTAGTGTGCATAAAATTAAATTGCCACTTCAAGAACATGTATCTCTCATGGTGAATTTGAACTAAAGACTCTTCTGGGTTCCTTTCATATATGCAATTTCAACTTTGAATAATTTTGCAGGTTACTTTAATAATGGAAGTTCTCCATGCAAAGGACTGTATCTTATTATACAAGACCCTGTGAGTGAGGTTTGAAAAGTAGCTGAAATATAGCATAAAACTTGGTGCAGAGGCCCAAAAACTGCTGGAAATTGAAGAAAAAGCCTGTTTTTTTTAAATATTTTTGAAAGGCATACAAAAGCTGAATCACAAAAAGCCACAACTCCACAGGCCTATACAATGGTAACAGGATTAACATTTCTATGCCACATCGCATTGCAAATTTAAGTGTTCCCTGCCCAAGGACTTCCAAAAAATGAACTGCATGCAAGTATCATTAACACAGTATAAAATAATTCAAGTCTCACACGAACAAGCAAGAAGCAGACCAACACATGCATGTGTATTACCATTTTCATATCTTTAATAACATTTTAAAAATTCCATATATGATATAAAAGAATACTACAACAAGACTCGCAATACTGATAAAAAACTGAAATATGAGTCCCTCTGACTCCGCAATCTCCATTTTCGCACCGCAGCAATTTGAAATTACAGGCCGACTCAGAGATTTCCTGAGGAGGGGCGGCCCTCAATTTCCAAAAAAAAAACATCGTGTTTTTTTGCATGTACAACAATCTTGTCCTATCCTAATCACTGTGGTTAAACTGCAAGCTTAAATCGAATTCCTCATGTAGAAAATCACACTTTGTTATAAATTCCGGATCCGGAATTTTTGTTAACAACAGTATCCTATGGGACCGTAGACTACCCATAAGTGTTTACTGCCATCAAACGAAAAAATCCAGATTCATCTCAAATTTCGGAATTGTGCAGTTTGGTTACTATACTTTAGTTCTAGTTGACTATTTTTCCAATTATTACACAAAAAATAATTATTTCGAAATCTCTGAGTCAGACTTTAAGGGTGGTCAGGCGAAAGTGGGGGGGGGGGTGGGGGTTTGCAAAAAATAAATAAAATAATTAAAAAACTCATTATTTTTAAAAATAGTCTTACTTTATGATCTGAGACCCCAAAACATTTTCCTTTTTTCATTTTGAGGCCCCACATTTTTGTTTAGATCTCCTGGGATTTGATTGTTGCATTTAAATCCTTAACATCAAAATGTAGCCTCGGCCTATAATTTCAGTTAGCAAATGGTGTAGTTTTCAAAATCTCTCTCTCTATGAAGATTGGCCTATCATGTCGCGACAATTTTTCACCTATTCTGTAACCTTAACACCCAATTTTCAATTGTGCAAAACAAACAGATTATCGGTCTTATCAGGGTATTTCAATTTCTCCAATATACCACAAGTGCCCAACCCCTTGATGACAAAGGCTGGAATGAGCCCCTCCCCCCCGTGTTATAATTGTTGAATTGTTTTAGAATAAAAAAATGCTGTATATATATAAATCATAAGGGTCACTTCCATGTCAAATCAATAAAATTAAGAAACTGCCCCCTGTGATCATGAACCCCTCCGAGTTTCATGAATCTACATGAAAAATGTTCCAGCATGGCCAAAACAAACACACTGCAACAATTTGTAGCTATGGTCTTGGCGAAGTTTGCTGCTCCGAATACCCCTTTTTAAGCCATTCCTACCGCGCGAAAATGCACGTTTTTGTGACTTTTTCCAATTAGAATGTTTATTTTAAAGATTGCACTTTGTCATTTTTGCATTTTTTTACCATTACTTGTTATTTATGCAGTTTGATTTTAAGTGCTTGAATTTAACGCATTTTAAAATTTTTTCACAATCAGAGCAACTTTAAATTTTTTACCGAATCGACTAAAGTTTTGGGCGATTGTTGTCTTAATTATATCCCCGCGAAGTGTTTTTTTTTTGAGATTTTGACCCAAGAAAAAAAAAAAAAAAAAAACATTATGTGCCAGGGCAAGGGTCCCTGAAACTATGTTCCTGAGCATATAAACTGGTTAAATTCTATTCAAGTATTGCTCCAAAAGCATATTTGCCCCCTGCGGGTTCGGTTTAGAATTGGCCCGATGTGTTCCCCTGCATGTCGTAAAAGGCGACTAACTGGGGCCCCCTGCGGGTTCGGGTTTAAGAATTGGCCCATGTGTTTCCCTGCATGTCGTAAAAGGCGTACAAGGGGCAACTCGTCTGTTATTGTGAACATACGGGTTGTATATAAATTTAGGATTTTATTATAAATGTGGTAATGATTTCGACTGTTTCGTAATTGTAATTATTAAGATGTTCTGTTGAATTACTCCGTTTAGTACATGTAGCTTAAATTCAATTATCATGCAAAACAACAATTTATCACTTACATATTGTACATATGATGTCACCTTTTATTTTTTTTTTGAAATAGTACATAGTAGCATGTATTATAGGGTTTCTTCTACTGTATAATTTCTACTGTTGTAATTTAAAATCTATCAGTTTGGGCATATTGCCCAAATGTATTGGTGCCATTTATAAAATGTACATGTATAGAGACAAGCTATTTGGTCTGGTAAAGGGTATCTCATTTTTGCATGTTCTGATGTGATTGTCGATTAATCTTCTATTTGAGTTGAATTTTTGCTTGGTACGTGGATGAGTGATGACCTTTTTCATCAGTCTATGATGTGTATATAGTTATAAATTTAAAAAAAGAAAAAACCTAAAAAATTTGTTTTTATTTGATGCATGTTTTCTAAGTGTATCTTTGCAATTAGGTGGTTATCTTTGTTTTATACATGGATTGGTGATGCTCTGGTTCATCACTGTATGATGTGGTATCCTTTGTAATTGTAATTGTTATATTGAAATGAAATGAAGTTTTAAAATATGCGTTGTTTTTAATATTAATGTTAATGGAAACCAAACTGTATGACAGACGAGGGACAACGTGGTATTGTGTTGAGGTTGTCGTTAACTTTAAGACTACCATCTCACCCAAGAAGCATTGGTGTACTATGCTCCTGGATAACAATAATCTGGAAAATTTTTAAAGATCAAATTGCTCCGGACCATATGGCAAGCTCCTAGAGCAGTGGAAAATATTGTGAATACTGCTCCAGCGCACCAGGAGCCTTTTCTTCAAGAGAAATATTCTATTAAGTACTGCTTCATGCTTGTGGGGTGTCCATTTTGCATCACTGAGCGGTGGGGTGTAAAATAACTGGGGTGTAAGACACCGTTTTAATTCTACTTAACTTCCGAATTATTTATGCTCCATGACCATCTCCATTAGCATTAATTTGGGCCAAAATCTCAACATGCAGACTGAATATTAGTGCGCTTCTAGAGTGAGATTTGGACCAAATTAAAGCTCCAGGACCAATCTCCAGACCAGGTGCCAGGACATTCTTGGGGGACACATGGGTCTCATACAATGCAGAACTGAGCAATAGAGTGCGCTTAACTATGATATTTGGCCCAAAATTAAGCCTCCAGGAAGAGCGCATAGGTAGGGTACTCCAGGTCCATATATTGAGATGTGGCGATCCATTGGAGACTATTTGACACTTCTGCACTGACACAATCAATATGCGAATCACAGGGGTGCCATGTGCTCGCTGGAAGCGTGACAGCAAGCTTTAAGATAGCTCCGGCCAAGGGTATAATACATAATAGAATTCATATAGAACTAGACTTGGAATATTACTCCAGATTAACATTAAACGCAATCCATGTGGGCCATCAGGAGGGTCCCTGGAGCGTAAGTGGTATTGATATAAGGGGGGGTAAAATACTTATACTAATTAACGATATATTTAATGATTTTTAAGCTTTTATCTGCAGGTTCGCAGCCTATGGCATGTATTTAATTTAAAAGTGGTTGTGACGTATTGGATTCAGCAATTGAAGAATGCTGCAATTGGTCTAAATAGTCCAAAAATTGATTTCATTAAGTATGATTATGTGATAGCTGGTTTCATTTAAGTCTGACCCCACACGAGATGGAACAAACACATGCTGATGTCTTTTGGGAGGGGGGGACCAGCGAACGAACGGGTTGTGCATCCTAAGACAGTTTTGCAAAGGTGAACAGTAAACTTCCATATATAAATTATTACTGTTTTTTCCTGTCGCTATGGGGCCAGGAGCGGAGGGATTTGATTAGCGATCCCACCCTTACCACCTCCTCCTCCCACGCCCCCGCCTCACCACCAACTGATTACGTCCCTGGGGTTTCCCTGACATTATTCCAAACGTGTTTAATGGAGGGAATGCTGGCAAAGCCAAAGCTGGATGTCAACTGAAGCACGTCTTTGGGATTCTCCTAAGCGTGGATAACCGTGTTGGGTCTTTCACATTGGGTACTTCACTTCTGCAGCTGTAGCTTTTGAGTGTGTTTTAATCATTTTTTAATGCCATTATTTTTATATGAGAGCTAAGAAACAAGATGTATTACCAGAGGAAAATATATTAATATCATCGGAGGGTTTTTCCCATAAAGAATTCAAGAGCGGCTTAGGTATGGAAATTGTCATGGAGGCGTGTAAAATATGTTTGGTGGATATGTTGGGTTCGTGCGTAGGGGGGGGGGGCCGAAATATATAGGTGAATTTCATAGAGATTTCTATACACGTTTATTGCTATATCTAAAGTGAAAACACGAGGCCTTTAATTCTGCTTATAAAACATAAGCTGAAATTTTGTATTTGCCTCCTATACACTAGTAAATAGAAATTTCACCATTTTTGTACTAAAAGTTTCTCACTTATCTTTCAGATGGGAAATTTGTGATAGAAAGCTTTTACACCAGTGCAAAATTAGAATATTCAGATTTTTAGCGCTATACACCTGTTATGTGAAATCTCTCATTGCACCTTAAAAATTGCATAAACAACAAATGTAGGAATTACAAATGCATTTTACTGAAATTAGGAAAAATCATTAAAAAATTTAAAAGAATGAACCTTCAATTGGTAAATAAGGAATAAATAAATAATTTGTTTTTGAATTACAAAACAATACTTTGGCATGGGGGACAGACCGTACCCTGGAGATGGCCAGCCCGGGTGTCAGCGCATGCCAATTTTAAAAAACTCACTGTGGCCAGTTGAAACATCAACCTCTGTAAAACTAACACAGCGCTCTTGTCAATTAAGCTACAGACCGGGTTAGTCAGGACGATTGATATTATCTATCAGGTGTTCATTCGAAAAGTGTCCAATCTTCCTACGATACATCAGAATGTATACAGAGGTTGCTGACGTTCTAGTCTGGGCTTTGCACATTTTTTCACACTTGATGCACTGGCCCTGGCTCTCCAGGGAAATTAATAAATATTTATCAAATTGGTCAATGAAATCGGTTTTAAAGAAAATGAGGTACATTTTACTTTTCAAAATACTTGCATTTTGAGGTGGGGGATGGGAAGGAACATTTTTGAGATCTTAATTAATTTTACTAATTTAAAAGCAATGCGCAGGACCAGACCGACGTTGTATAAATGGAGTCTCTCAGGGGTTAATTCCTGAGCGCAGTTAGAAGCAACTCTATTGTGTACATTTCCGACCAGCGGTAAGCAGCCCATCCTATTGTTTGATCTAACAGATGCAGAGCGGCAGTTATCAGCATTTTTCTGCTATAACACACGCCGTAACTACATTGTTCCGACGGGCAGTAATCTCACTTCTCCTCTTAAGGATACACGTTTTAACAGCAGGTACACCATACATTTTGGGGGGCGAAATCCTGAGTGTTTAGTGTCTGATTGGCAGTAAGCAGCAGTCTAAATTTCAACTACCCAAAGGGAATGCGCATAAGCCGGTAGTCATGTGTGGTGGTGTCCCGTGACTAGTTTCGTACCTACATGTACCGACCGCTCTTCTATTTTTGGTTCTCCATTGATGCTGTGTGCAGCGAATCGTGGGGTGTTTGTTTCAGCAATGGGTGTAACCCGAATGGCCTCGTATGGGAGATGACAAGGTCACGGTTTATTCCGGTAACTTTTGCATGGTACTATGACCCCTCTCATGGGGGACTCTAGTTTCTTCACCGCCTTATCACAGCAGATCATCTCAAGGGAAAACTCCACAAGCGTTAGCAGCCGACGTCCAACCCTTATCTCTAGACAATGCCAATCTGGCAATGAAAGATCATGAATTGCCATATTTCCACTTGTATGATTCACTTATGCCAAAGTATACATGGGTATCAAATGTACATTGGTACAGCACATGCCCTCATCATGTTCTCAATGCCATGTTTAATATTTTCATTCGGTTAGTCAGAGTATAGTGAGATTACATATGTTGAATATCTGCCCCGTGGCTACAATCCATCTGCTGTCACAACAACGTGTGCCTCTCTCCGTCTTGATCTTGGAACATACCTGCCCTGATGAGTAAAGAAATACAGAACATTTTAATTTGATACATTTAAGGATTCATATTAAAACTGAGCTTATAGGCAAGGTGGCAATGGTTGGTTTGATATAATAGCGCTAAAAATAAAACAAGCATGCAGGAATTATCGCACAAAATAGTCTTTTTGCAAGTCCGATTTGCCACCATTCAAATCCGGATATGGTCAGAGTGTCCTTCAGTTAGAAAATCACACTACTTACTGCTCACTGTAAAAACCCCCTAGGTAACACTGGTTCTCAGTTTCACACTGATTTCTTTCCAAACTAACCAAATTTGTGAGCAATAATTGCGGCAAATACATTTCACTACTGAGTACTGTTTCACATAACAACATACTGTATAAGATGTGGCAAGTTAACGTAGGGATTGGCTTACTTAAGTGAAATTTTTCGTGAGTTTTTTATTTTCACGATTTCCGTGATGAACATAAAGCGCGAAAATGTCTTTCCAAGATTTGTATTGCTTGATGTCAATACAGGTCCACCTCGGTTTTTCCGGACAGGCGTCGGGACCGTCGCCTCTACGGATTGCCTTATGACCGGAATATCGAGTGATGCGCAAAAAAAAAGCACAGGAACTAAGAAATCAAAAAAATGAAATATCATTATGGTTAAGTATGTGGCAATATATTTATTGTTGTAACCATAGAGTGATTAAAGTTTGGGCGGGTGGGCAAACAATACGTTGGGGTAAGAATCAGAAAATGTATGGACGGAAATTTCCCCATTCGTAGCAGTATATAAAGGGTCGAAATTTTCATAACAACTTGTCACAGACCCAGCAGTAAGGAATGGGAGTGATGACTGTACTGCCCAGTATGCGACAAAATCCATAAAAAAAATGCAAAATATTCAGGTTTGTGGGGTGGAGTCATGAGTTTCCTTTGGGGCAGCTAGGGCTGGGAAAACTGGGGGGTATCGCCCAGTGCACTTCTTGGATGCTGGTGAAGTGTCGTATACCTTGTTACACTGAAATGAAAACTTATCTTCAGGAATTAAATGTGCGTGTATTTTCTGTTATGTGAAAAGCACCCTTACGCACATAAAATGTTCCATAATTATAGGAAACTAGTAAACATTTGTTTTAACTTCCATTCGCTTTGTGCAAGACTACGCCCTGCATTCTCCAGACAGAACCTGACAACGCGTACAGAAATACATCTGCGTATACAACAAAGCACTCAACCTCACGCGCACCGTGATATAGGACTGCCTATTTCAGAAAAGGAATTGTGACGCGACTATACATTACTTGTTTAGTACTTTGTAGGCCTACATGTACTTAAAGTGACAGATTGGAGTTTAGATACAATTTCTCTCACATTGCACAGGATCGATTGAAGACCAGTGCCAATAACGATCCAAAGGTTATTTGTTCAATACATACAAAAGAAAAACCGCAAACCTTGTTTTGAACTTGCCTGACCTATCGTAATTGTCCCCATGAGAACACCTGACTTTTGAACTTTCTGTCGTGACGACAGAAATAACTAAATCATCATATTAATTACATAAAGACGGCGTATTTGGCTTTTTATCAAATTTCAGGTGTGATCTAATACATTGGAAATCATTCACTATGCAAAAACCCGGGTTAGAAAAAATTTTGGGGGCGCTTTTTTCTGGAAATCCATTTCTCTTAATTTAAAACCAATATAGTCCTATTCCCACACTGGTGCACTCATACACCTCGGGTGTCAGTAATGTCACAGATTCACATTAAATCATGGAAAGAATAATTTGTATTGTGCCACCACCCAAATTAATTTTGGCATTTTTGAGAGATGTGTTTGGGGGCAGATACAGGAAGATGTGGTGCAGATGTTCAAATTCATCATGAAGGCAGATCATGGCAGGCATGGTACGAAACCTTTAATGTATGGTCAACACAGTTGCTGGCTGTTCTACTCTGTATCATGCTGGGATATTAAATTATTTTTCTATTACGAGTCAGTGTATACGCGCTTGCAGCATGGTGACCTCGATATTAATTTAATGCGAGTCTTTGTTGTTCCCTTGTGAACTGGTGAATGTAGGCTCGTTCCGAGGTTGCCGTCGTCCGTACCTACCTCCTAACAGAGGAGATAGTATGGGCTATCGTAGCGGAAAAAGGCCATACAACCTCTGAGGCTTAGGTGGAAGTGTTGTTTTGACATTGACTGAATGATGATTCAGTGGATGAACTTTTTTGTAATTTTTTTCATATTTCAACATAATCCATTTGTCTACATACCTGATTGATCTATATTCCGACTGATTTGTGTTCACAGCATCTCAAATCTTGTTGTAGCACCTGGCGTGAAATCCAACGTCATGCTGGGATAGGAGTGGCAAAGCTGAACCCCAACTCGCCGCACTTTCCCTTGGTTCTTGTCAGATGCAGGCACAACACACTGCATCAGTACATCTTTTGTCCCGCGATGCTTTTTCTTCTCCCGGCCAGTTCCGCCTCATACTTTTTAAAAAAAAAACATTTTTTTTTAATTTTCCCATCCAATCTCTTTCGCGCCATCCCATATTTTGGTCCACTTAAGTTCTGTAAAGGGCTTAATTTCATCCCTGCTCAAGGAACTAGGTGCTAATGCACTTTTTTTTCTCTAACTTTTCCGGTACAGTTGGCGCATGGACCAAGCCGAAATCTCCGACTGTTGTTATACGGTCATTAAACAAAGCATTATGGTTTTGACCTCGTCGCCTTTAACTGCGGTTTTAGAGGTCAACGTTCGACCCCCTCTTAACTCGATTGTGATAGCAACTGTGGAGCATCTTTAAACCGGATGTTTAATCTGTAATAGATTCGCTGAATTTGGCAATTTTAAATTAATTTCCAGAAAATTTGCCATACTAGAGGTGAAACAACCTTAAAACGGATTTTATCATGGTTTAAAGAAATTATTCGCAAAATTTGGTGGAATTGCCAGGGGTGGGCCACTGTTTTAAACGCTAAACGAAATCTGCCCGGTGCCTATTAATTGGGTAGCAATGAATATAGTTTCCTGTACAATGAATTCCTAGCTTACAGGTTGTCATTATCTTTTAAGGAATCTATATTAAAATCACCCATTATGAAATTTTTATTCTCACAAGCATTTTGTTATTTTGGATCAAAGGCTTATTACATCATTATACTGTGTGATGAGGTGCTATAAACTAACCAACAATTTGTTTCAATTAGGTTTCCTAATGTCAATAAAACACATCGTAAAGAACTTTTGCAAACATAATCGGGTGTCTCTTGGTTTATATTTATATTATTTGAGACATAAAATAGCCTACACCACCTATATGAGATCAATCTTTTTACGTTTCAAGTTATATCTTTAAAAAAAGATAGAAAAATATGGCGGAAATGTCGGGGTAGGCGAGGGATGGGGGTCATTCATGTTAGTGAAGACCTAGGGGAAGCCATGTGCTTCTATACACCAATAACATAAAAGAAAGATCATGATACTTAACTTTAAATTTTTAGACATCGTGTGCTGAATTTATATATCAATAGTAGGGAAAATTAGCAGTTTGTGTTGGGGGTGGGTGAGATATAAAAAAAATATTTTTAATATTTTTATTAAATTCCTCATGTGTACAATAGTTACAATTTCTCATTCATTATTTTTAACAGCAAATTAGCATGATTTAGTCTATATTGGTTAAAATACAAGTTACTGACACCTGTATGTGGCGTCACCATTTTTGTTAACCTTGCACGGTTTATATGTATGTCATTTTCATTTGCGGTACCCGTCTGGGTCTGCCAGACTGAACTTCACAAATCCTATTTTTTTTGGCTTGTTCTGTGTGCCGATGAGGGTTTTTTGACCAATTGTCAATTGATTTGCGAAGGTTTATCACCAAACAACTCAGTCCTCTGTTCATTCAGTGTACGTTGTCAGAGTATAAGTCCCTCACCGCAAAACCCACTTTTCATTAGAACATATTTTGTGTGGTCACAAATCTGACCGATGACTTAGGTGCCAAGTTGTATGTGAAACCTTTCATTTCATTTGTTTGCCAAAGTTTGCTTTGTCAGCATAGAACATCTGGGTAGACTCCAGATAGAATATAGTTTAAGCGTTGGGAAACTTAGTGTGGTTCTATAAGGCAATCGAGCCATTTGCCAGCCTCCTCACAGAATTTACGGGCTGTTTGTGGTTTGTCCAGGCCCTGTACATTAACATAATCATCGATTGCGCATTTGTGTCTTCCACAAGCTTCTTGATGTCACCAATTGTGGCTCCACTGTTTTTGCAATACCTTTTGTAGTTTTTTCTGTCTGTGGAAATAGTTTTTTCTGTCGGTGGCAGCCGTCGGGAATCACCGCAAGAGCGTTCCGGGAGCCCTGAGAGAGTCGCCGCTTTAGCTCACCGCACGCGCCGTTCCGGAAGCCGTGGCAGTCGTCGGGAATCACCGCAAAGCCTTCCGGGAGCCGGAACCTCCGACGGGATCACCGCAAGAGCCGTTTCGGGGAGCCGTGACCGCCGTCGGGATAACCTCACGAGCCGTTCCTGGAGCCGTAATCGCCGAGCCGGACCGCCGCCTGGATCACCCGAGCAGGACCAGCCGCCCCAAGGGGGAGCTACCAACTCTCCACCGCCGGATATTGGTCTCCCCGTCACCGGGGGCCCCATTACCGTTATTACGGCCGGGCCTTAACCGTTCACGGGGATACTTAGAAACGGAGATCGGGTCTTCCCCGTCATCGGGGGCCCCACTACCGTTATTACGGCCGGGCCTTACCGTTCACGGGGATAACTTAGATTGGTGACACCTCTTCCGCCGGCAACACCACCGAAGCTGCCGGGATCACCGCAGGAACGGAGGGAACAACCGCAGCACCGGAATCACCGCAAGCGCCGGGATCACCGAAAGCGCCTGTGATCACCGCTAGCACTCGGGATCACCACGACCCGAGATCACCGCCAGCGCTGGCATCACACCGCAAGCAGCGCCGGCTCACCGCAAGTACCGGGATCCCCGTAATCGCCCGGGATCACGGCCGTCAGCCGCCGGGATCACCGCAAAGCCGGGGTCACCGCAACTGCCGTTCGCGCAGCCACGATCGCCAATTGGACTCGCAGCTGGCCGTTCTCGGAGCCGTTGTACTAGCAGCTACCGTCCGGATTACCGGAGGCGCCGCTCCTTAGCGGGGCCGCCGCAGCCGCAAGAATATTTACGACTGCCGCCAAGACAGACAGGATAGCCAAGACCACCGCCGGATTAACTCCACCCGCAACCTCACCCCTCGACCCAATCCGGCTGACTTCGGGCCCAGCCGTGAACCCCAACCCCGGGGGACCAGCCGCGATCGCCGGGGCGACCGTCTGATACGAAGCCGGGACTTTCAGGGAGCCAACCGACCCAACGGCAGCCGCGAGGAACCAGTTAGACCCTTGCTTTGCCTATACATGGGAAGACCTTCTGGGTCCAGGCAAGGTTTCTGAACCGCCGCCGAGTTCTTATGACCCTACGAGTGTGTGTTCATGGACAAAGCGCATCGGGACAGGAGATTCTTGTGGCATTCAACCACTCACGCACGCCTCCTCTCGGACCACCGTACCTTAGCCGATCAAGCCAAGAGGACCCTCACAGAGGACATCAAGGGCGGAGTCCCGGAGGTAGAAAGGATCCCCCACCTGGAAGCTCTCCGACAACTAGTGGGAGTCATTCACCGTGATAACCAGAGGCCCTTCGTGGTGTGCTCGTTCCTTTTTTTTAGCAGTTGTGTAGAGAGGTGCACCCGATCCAGTGGCTGAACCCTTCACCAGAGTTGGACGAGCTGGAGAAGCTAGCTTCAGGGGTAACAATCCAGAGAAGCGCGCCGTACGTACCACTCTTATCTCCCTTCAGGAAGCTCTTGCGATACGCTCAACCTGGAAGAACAACCGAATGAACGTCCTCACCGGGTCGCACCTTGGACCCAGAAAAGGGACGCCGAATTGGGCGCCCTGGAAACCCTTGCCTTTGGATGGTACAATGGCAAACTAATTGAACCAGATCCTTCCTCACCTTTTCGCTCACCTGATGAACGAATGTCTGACCCTGTCAGTTTGCAGATGAGTGCAGTGGACAGCAACGTTTCACTATATACACTCCGGGCCTAGCTTCTGCACGGGGAGCACGCGCTGCAGGCTATTGCGTAACTCTAACTCGCCTAAGTGAGTGCGCCCTACCCCCTCACCTCCTGAGCCCGCGGCAGTTCCTGAAGACGCCTACCGGACCTGGACCTCTTTGGGGACAGTTCAAGCGCCTACACAAGAGGATGTCGCTAACAAGAAGGCCTAGTGGCAGCTGCGAACGCCAGAAGGAGAAGAAGGCGGCGCTGGCTAGCCAGGGGCCCCTCATCAGCATCAAGCGGCTGCAGCAACCGCAGACTTTTCGTAGTCGGCTCCAATCAGAAGACCCGCCGTCCCAAGAGCAACAAGGGTCAATCTCCCCGAGAGGGAGTAGGATACCGCTGCAATGGCAGCGACGGCGGTGGGATTGCACACAGGGCATCGATAGGAGGGGTGGGTTCACGATGTGCTTTTCCTCCCCCCAGACGAGGAGGTGACTATCCTCAGACCTCAAACCTCCCCTTGCGGTGGGGGGGGGGGGGGGGCTGGGTACTTCATAACCGTTTGGAGGAACTGTGCTTCGCACTCATGGGTTCTACGCACACGAGAGTGGTTGACCCCAAGGACGTAAACAGATGGCAAGCACTTCTCCAAGAGGTCGAGCAGCTGCATCAGAAAGCGGCGAGCCTTCGGTACCGTCCCCGCGCCGTAGACATTCACCTCAGCGTTTTGTCTCTCCCTCAGGAAATCCGACGAGCGGCGCCCGATCCTCACCACACGAAAGCGCTCATCCAGTTCTTCAAGTCACGCCTCTTCAAGATGGGGAACCTATCAGCAGTTCTCAATTACTCATATAGCCGGGTTAGCAATTCCCCTCTCTTGACTTAAAGGATGCTTAACTTGTCCACTCTCCGATACATCCATCACACAGGAAGGGGCTCGTTTTCCTATATCGACGCTCGTTCTAATCAGTTCCAGTGCCTCCCGTTCAGATTATCGACAGTGTCCACCCACATTTACCCAGAGTATTAATAGTATGTGGGGGTGCCAGGACAAACCCCCCTTGCGAAACCGCCATTTGAGCCGATTTTAACCAATGTTCTTCTTACCCCAAAAAACACCCCTAGACCCCCAATCCTCCAAGCCCAATTTCGCAAATCAATCTGACAATCTGACATTTTAGGCCAATTACAGTCTAGTGGTCTGTAAAATAAAACTGAATACACCATCTTAAAAGTGCATGATGGGGAGAAAAAAACATAATGTGGGGAGCTAATGGAAAACTTCAATTTGGGCCCGTGTTATAATAAAGAACAGATTTAAATTAACAAACAACAACCATACCAACAAAACCTGTTGAAAGGATTTGACCTTGATGACCTTGCATGATCTTAAAATGACCTTTAAATTTTCGCACC